>JAVQIZ010098865.1:0-52541 GCA_036023535.2 Galaxias brevipinnis | reverse complement strand
ATTATTATTATTAATAATAATAATAATAATAATAATAATTATTGTTATTATTATTATTATTATTATAATTAAAGCAGATAATACAAGTTATTGGATGTATAAGTTGGAGGTAATAAAATACAAAACGTTTTGTTTGAAAGGCCTTTAAAATACTGACCCAATATTCTGTAATGACCAGTTGCAAGATAGCGCAAATTCGATAATAGATGTTTTTGTTTTTTCTTGGTCTTTTTCAATCGAAACCAGCCCGCGAATGGACGGGAAACATACCAACAAAACCCCAAAAAGTTGTCCGTTACCACCTGTCATCACTTGACGTGTTCTGTCCGTCCAGGGGGCTCTGCTGTTTGCAAAGGAAACTCGCAAAAACGGTGGGTCTCTCTATTGAAGTCCTGATCCAGTCTTTTGATAAACACGCTATCGCTGTTTCATGCTACACCTGTAGTCAACTTCTGTATACTGCATTCCACTCCAGTGAAATGTAGTGAACACGCCTCTTTTCACTTTGCGCGTCAAATCCAACGGTAATAACATTCTGTAATTCACTTTACTTGTAGAGTAAGTTTTTTTTAGGAAATTTTGATTGTGAGTAGCACGCAATATAGTATCATCTTAATCTCAAAATAATTTAAAGATAACGATTGAAATCTTCAAATACTTTACATTAGCAGCGCCTTACCCTAGAAGGTGTCGATGTGATATGATGGACAAGCAACTTTCATTACACAGTAGTGCCCTGACTGTTTCAACTACTCAATAAGAGTAAGTAAATGAAAAGTAGGGGGCAATGTAATCACCAGAGACAATAAGCATCTGGCATGCTTGGCTCTCAGACAGACAGACAGACAGATAGACAGACAGACACATACGGCAATACACACACACACACACACACACACACATACACACACACACACACACACACACACAACTCACTTGTACCCAAGTCGGAAGGATAGCAAGGTAACGCAATAAATTCAGAAGACTTGACACAAATCACTTGGCAGATAATCTTCAATTTCCTACCTTGCATGCCATGTACAAGCTCTATTGAGCGGTATGTATGAAAAGTATCCATGACCATAAAAACACCATGACCATACAGTGAGCCCAGCCTTAGACATCTGCATGAAAATCAAAGTTCCTTAATCGCCTAAGGAATTCATTTGAGTTATCTTAGCCTATAACCTTGAGCCATGTAGGGTGATGAGGACAAAATAGTGAAGATGTGAAACTCTTTGATCCATCTTATTGCATTTGTACAGTATAAAGTAAGTTGTCTGAAAGCTCTTTGAACTGCAGCGTCTGTCTTCCCTACACAGCACAATTAGATGGGATATTTACTCTTAGCTAACTGTTTAAGAAAGCAGATTTACGCTGCGTCTCATATCGCAGGCTATTACTTTTTTCTTGTAGTAGTTACTTCAGCTGCACTTGCAAATTATGTAATGTTGCAGGCATTTATGTATTGGGACATATACAAAATATTTTCTGGCTTACTATATAGTATGTTAGTATGGTATTGAGACACAGCTTTAGTTTCTCCTCACCTGGGTAAGGGGACATCGTGAGCTCTTAGCTTGACTATCTTTCACACTTATGCCCCTTCTCCAAAGATCAGCATCACCTGATTATTAATTATGGACACCTAATTGGTTTGGGTTTGTAAGGACAGCCCAGAGTGTTGTGAAGCAGGTAGTATTGTTTGGAGCTTACATGATGTGTCTTAAGTGTTTTTAGGGTGTATGCCTGGATATTGTTTTATTAAAACCACTGATTCAACTGTCTGCGTCTTGAAAATGGAATTATTCCAGTCACACCATTTCATGTCCTGCTGACTTATCTCTTAGCAACAACAACAAAAATAAGCTAAAAAGCATGAAGTGGAATACTTATATAAGTAATTAATAAAATAAAATAATATGTATAATGTATGTATAAATGTATAATAATAATACTAATAATAATACTAATAATAATAATTAAATAATATGAGAACAGGAGAGTTGGGATTTGTGTCTTTAAACAAGTGATTATTCTGTAAGTAATGATTTGTGAAGTACTCCATGGCTTTTTATAACTTGCCCCAGTTTGCAAAGACATTTTAAGAGCTGTCCCCATAGTTTCATGTAGATGTTTACCAACAACAAACAGCTGATAGTCGGCAACATAGTGTAATCAGCACATTTACCTTCAAGCAGTAACACCAAGATGTAGCATTTCCTCAGCTAGGCACACATACAGTATGTTCACTTTTATTCTGCTCTAAAATATGAGGGTTACAATTGTGTGGCAACAGGTCTAATTTCTTCTTTTCTCTCTCTCTCTCTCTCTCTGTCGCAGTTGTAGCGTTGTTAGAGATGGGCTGGAAATTTATTTTGTTGATTACATTTTTACTTTGGCTTTGGAGATAGTATTTTGGCAAGTATTGTCAGCATAAATAAGTACATTTGAGCAACAAGTAACGTTTTAATAGTACGTAAGTAATACTTATATGTTTAATATTTAAACGTTGGCCTATGGATTTAATGAGGCATTAGAGCAGTGAAAGTGGGCGAGACACAAGGCGACATTTGGATCTAGATGTCTAACACGGTGCATTTCTAAGACTGATCCCCCTTAGCGGCTCACTGACAGCTGCCTCTCCCAAGACTGTGTTTGCAGAGGGACACTGGTATGTGTACGTGTATGAAGCATGTGTGAGGAATGTTTATGTGTGTCTGTTTAGGTTGTGCATCTACGTGGACCTCACATGCTTGGGTAATGTTTATAGACAGAACATTTGTTAACGCTGGGCTCTTGCTATGCATTTTGTAAATAACAATTGAACCAAGATGCATGTGTTTGCGTTATCACGGTTTTCAAATACCTCTTGCCCGTCATGTTGTATTCCTAATAGCACACAGATAGTGAAGTAGTAAGTACTTTATTATTGTTCTGCACAGGAATGTTGTCTCTCTTTGTAGGACTAATTGGCCCCAGTGTAGGTGTATATATGGAGACATGAGAGCTATATCTATTCTATAGATTAAATTACACTCCTTTCATTATCTTCGCATGGGAGTGTTTCACAGGCCCCCAGGTACTTCCTGCTTTTTATCCAAACATGGCCCCCGTCAGCTGGGCAGAATGTGGGCCTTTGTTAATATCTGTTGCAGAGTTACTCTGTGGGTGTACTCACCATCAAAGGCAGGGACGGTTTGAGTGATAGGGCTCATATAGTTTGTAAAACAAAGGAGATGGAAAAAGAGAAGAACAGCTCTGATTTACTGCTGTCAAGAAGGTGGCAGAGTTACGCATATCAACCTCCAAACCAAGCATTACAAACCTTCGCATGAGCAGGCAGTCCTGACAGCCTGTCTTTCAAACTAAGGATAACAATAGTTAATTTCCCCAAATCTAACCCCTTCTGCAACTTCACCTGTTGTTTATGAAAAGCAAGTGAACCCTTTTCCAAACATTTACGGTCATAAAGAGCAGTGGTATATTGAGCAAGGATGTCTTTTCTATTTCAAATATGAAGAGGTTTTTCAGTACCTACCTTGCATGTATAAACGTATACAGTAACTGTAGTGATTAACAGTGCAGTTATGCAGATCAGTATCTTTTGAGGAACTGTCTTTTCAGTCCGGACGTTTATATGTCAGTCCTTAGCTTGCATCTGCTCTCGTCACAGTTTTTACCTTTACTATGTTTTCTTTACAAACGAACTATACATTTTACCCTAGGTTCTCTTTTATGTTCCGCAGAGATTTAGGGATTTGACTGTGAGTAAAATAATCAATGGCACCGCTTGGCTTATGCAGTACAGATGCTGCAGTTGACTTGTGTTTACATGAATAATACACTACAGTAGTTGTGTGTTTATATGTGTGTGTCTGCGACAGAGTGAGAGGGGAGACTTCTCAGTGCAATCTAAGGTCTAGGGCCAGTAAACACAGCTGTGGTGTGAGTCAACTGGCGAGCATGCCCCCAACTAACATAAGCCACCAGATGCACACGTACATGGATGAAGGCGGATTTACACATTTTCCAAAAATAAAAATGTGAATTTTGATTACGTGTGCAAATGTTGTGTATTGTTGTTATTTAAACTATGGTAAGTATTAATTGAGAGAGTATGAAAGTATAAATCACATATACAGTACAGTGTGCAGAACTGGAAATGTTGAGAGTTTTTCAGGTCTGGATATAGTATATGTTGGGGCACACACTAATCCTAATGTGTGTAGAATAATGTTATTTAGGGCACTAGTCACCACAGTAGCCGACAATCTAGCGGAAAATGTATTATAATGTAAGTCCCAACGTGCTAAAATTAGAAGCCACAAGCGTGGACACAGGCTGGTAACCAAGGAGTTTGTTTTGTTGATGCTGGACCTCAGCTCATCAGCAGAACCTATTTGTTTTAAATCAGATTTTAGAGAGCAGCTGACAGAGGAGAGGACAAGTACAGAGATTAAGTGGTGGTAAACAATTGCCCTCCACTCTTTATCTTTCAACCACATTTCCCTCTCCCTTTGTGTTAGCGTCTCTCTGTCTGTATATTCCTCCATAACACACAACCTGCAGCGAACAATTTGCGTTAACAGCCAAGATAAAGCGTATATTTCAAACTCATACCCATTCAAAATTCAATTAGTAGATGACATAATGCCATGTGAGTGACAATACTGGTGGCTACGTTATGGGGTAAACAAAATCATGTGTTTCTGGGCAATGACTGCAGATGAGGAAAGAAGGATCTAAGAAAAGCCTAGATTTTAGGATTTGTACCAAGGACTTCACTTGCAAGCTCCGCAGACACATTTTAAACATTGTGAACATCGAACTAGGTCTATTATTATCATTGTTTATGTAGAAAATAGACATTTATATTTTCTATTTGAAAATAAATATAATGTGACATGTATAGCTCTTTCCCCATTAAGTGCAATACTGTTACTGTTCATGTCAACACAAAATAGCATTGTATGGTTTTGACATGATGTTTGAGTTGAACTCAATGGAGAGTGAGTAGTCAATAACAGTACTAACACTCTATGGACTAGTAAGTCCCATTAGTGTTAAATTAGCCCAGCACTAAACCCCTGCTGTTCACAGTCCAAAAGCTCACAGTGAAATAACAAGCACACAATGACCAGGGGCAGCCATTGGAAACAGGTCACATACACTAAGAGGATGGAGGGAAACCAGTCATATGGAGAGGTTAATAGCATACTAATTTGTAACGCTGAGCTCCTTGGACAAGGAAGTCACAAAAGAGAAGTGTGTCACCCACATCTAATCCGTCGAGGTCGCAAAGCTCTTGCGTAATGCATTGTTGGATTTGTCAGTAGATTTGTCAAACGTCACTTTTTTGCCTCTTGCTCAGAAAACTTTGAAAAGCGAATGTAGCCAAGCTGTCCTTTACTCGGTGGGAAATGAGGTTAGAGATAATAGATTCCGAAAGAGAGGATGGGGCTCAGAATGAGATGGGTGAGAAAGGTAGGAAAATCCTAAAGAAACAGCAGCCAGTGCAACTTCTGTTGCAGTGTTACATTGATTTACAATGAAGTTCAAACATACAGGACAAGAGAGAATTCTGAAAGCTGTCTGACTCCTTGTTAACAAACTCAGCCACAGATTGCATAGACAGCTTCACTGGTCCAGGTCTAGCGGTGATTAATTGCCACAACAGACAGGCGACCCCTGGACTCCCAATTACTTAATAAGGGTCATTCATTACTTCTAACAAGGCAATCAAGTAGTTTCAAGTGCCCAATAGCGGGTAGGCTTGGAGTGACATCATCTTAAGAAGAATTTAAGGCTGGCATCTTGACTGCTGCACTCTCCTGGTGGACCCATTCCAAATGTTCTCTGATCATAACTCTGCCTATCCTGTCAGCCCCTAGGCTCTAACTCTTTATGTGTCTTTGCGTGCATAAACCTCTACTCTACTCTCCATAGAGGGCACTCATTACTCGTCACTTACAAGTGTATCTGAAGCATCTCATTAGTGTGGAAGTGAGCATACTATAAGTAAGTCTTATTAGTTCTGTGCTTCTTGGGCCAGGTGAATGGTCTGCGACTCTAGGGCCATGCGCTAGATGGCCTGTGTGTACAAGGTGCCAGACTTAGTGAAGTCATTATCCTAGCAGAGTCCTGGTAGTCCTCAGAGTACCTACAGACAGAAGGATTACAGAAAAGGGTCTGACCGGAGACTAATCCAGCAGGGTTGAAACCAGAACAGAGCTGTCAAACGGCGCAATAATAACAGCTTTAATGGTCTGACACACACTGCAGGAGAGGGAGGGGGTTCTGAGCGGTGCTGAGTTAGAGAGGTAAAACAGAAACAGTGAGATGCCGATAACCAAAGAAGGAGTGTGGTTACATCCATTCAGCTGTGCCGCATAAAAGATGAACGATGGAACCGTTCAGTTTGTTAGGAATACACAGAGAAACTGATCACTGTCCCTTCTCTGTTTACATTGGCATGGAAAGAGTTCAAAAATTTTAATGACAACTTGACTGTGAATTTAGTCATACAAAAAACACTGTTGCAGAGACAAGCAGGGGACTAACAATACTTTGGAAGTCACAAAATCTAAAGGGAAGACTATATAATGTATTGAGTACAGGATCATTCACAGACATTATCCGTCACTCCTTTTGCTTTTCATGAAATTACATGACAGCTGGAGTGGACGTATACTTGGGATTTTCCTTGAACAAAATAAAACCCCAAGTGTATCACAGTGTCTCCACTCCACCTACTGGCATTACAAGGCAGCACAAGAGAAGAAAAGTAAGACATTAAACTACAAAACAGCCCCTTGATTCATATTATAAGGTTTTATTCATTATATTAAATCAAGGTAAGCACTATAACATACATCACAAACAAATCGCTTTATTGTGTAATAAAAGTTTATATTTGAAAAAAACAAGTTTTCAAACGACTTATTTAAAAAAAAATGTAGTAACACTAGTGGACAAAAACATTATTTAAATAATAGAACTGTACATTTCTTTATTATGTAACTAAAAAAGTAAGACACCAAACAAAGCACAAACATAGAAACTTTGAAATCCTTCACAGAAATGAACAACATTAGTTCTAACATCAGTATTACACTGGAAAAAACAGTATAACAATACTCAAATAAAAACAAGCAAAAGCTGTAATGCCAAAATAAGCTATAGGAAAGCTACAAAAGGAACATGGTCACAGTACAAAGGAAACATTAGAGGTCAAAGGTTATAGTGGGACATCAAGCCAGAAGAACAGAAAAGTAAGGCCATAGAAGAGCGGCGGCTTCCCGAAGAAGGGGGACGAGCTTGGAGAGCAGGGCACGTGACAAAGCATTCAAAAGCGTGCCCACACCAAATGGTTTCAAAAGACAAGCCTATCATATTGAGACATAATTGTAGTAGTAAACTCTGCTCCATTCCTGCCCTCTAGGGTTTACATAGAACTTGTACTTTTATGAAGAAAGTACAAAACAAACAAATCTATAAAAGGTTTGTAGGAAGAAAAAAACAAGTAAAAAAAACCCAACTTGGAACATTAATAGCCTTGCACAATACCACCGTGTGGTTTGAGCTAAGTTTGCATTTAAGAGCTTCTCACATAGACTGACATGCAAACTACCAGGACCGAAGCTTATAGCAAACTGATACAGAAACACATTACAGTGCAGTTACCATCAATGAAACAAAGAAACTGTATTCACAAGACCACTACACTGAATGTGATATATTTATTGGCTTTGTGGGTAGGGGGCGTTGGCCAATTAATAAACAAAGATAAATGAACCTATTCCTTTCCTCTTTCCAGACTGTTACTTCAGTGTGGACATTGCACATATGCAACATTGGTCTTACTTTCAAATCTTGTATAAAATCTTAAGAAAGCTAATTGTAATCTAATACAAATCATATCTATATTACATTGCATAATATCAAAG
The DNA here is from genome assembly GCA_036023535.2 of Galaxias brevipinnis. Taxonomy (NCBI): domain Eukaryota; kingdom Metazoa; phylum Chordata; class Actinopteri; order Galaxiiformes; family Galaxiidae; genus Galaxias; species Galaxias brevipinnis. Next base: position 44,592 of record JAVQIZ010098865.1, on the reverse strand, counting down.
TGCCACTGTTCAACAGATTGCATTTCACTAGTCAATAGAGTGCGTTAAGAACAAAAATGCATAGCCTTTAAAGCAAGCTTGAGATCTCCATAAATTCTCTTTTTCAGTAAAGGACATTGAAAGGTTTCACCTACACCCAGTAAATTCGTTTGGCACTAAAATTACATCACAAACACTAGGGGGCACCAATAGATAGAAGAAATATGGTCTTATTATGTAATTCACTTACTAATGTAATATCCAATTTGGCCTGTGTTATAAAACTAAACCAAATTGCTGCCAGCTGAGGCACCTTTTTTTAAAAAAAACAATTAACATTTTGTCAAAAATATTTAATCTCTGGCTTTTGAACATACACCTTAAGTGTTACTTAACAATAGCCTCCTGAAAGAAAATTATACTTCGCAATTATGGCTTACCAAAACTAAATTTTTTAATAATTTTTTGGTGTTACATAAATATATATTTCTCTTAAAATATGTCTCAAGGTCTATCAAAATATGTAACCTCACAAATATTTTTATCCCATTATCTAATCTATCGAAACAATCAGTGCAAAAACATCATAAAAGGCAATGTTACAACAGTCCCATGTCCACAATGTTACTGTCAGTCTGCTTTCTGAGTGCATCCTTTTGAACTTTGAACCATAAAGGGGGTTGTTGCCATAGCGTCAAGAGAGAAATCTCTATCCTGTCTGAGCATTTTTAAGTAAGGAATCTATCCACAGTGGCCCACTGTCTCATTAAATATACAGGACTTGAACAGTATGAGCTGCAAAAGAATTAAAAACAGATATAATGAATGTATTATACAGACAGAATTTGAACAAATAAGAAACAAAGTTCAGTTTTCACTGTTTCAAATATCCCAGTGCTGCTAGACCCACACTATGCAACATAAGAGTTTTGCATACATATGGCTCAAGGCCGGTGTGACTCCCAGTCACTGGTTCAGTCCTTTCGTGACCAGAAAAAGTTACATCCATTTAAATTGTGACTAGAAAATAGCCTGTATCATAAATGTTACTTATACCAAAATTTCAGAAACCCAGTATAGTTTACTTATTAAAACGTCATCCTTGTAAACAGTTTGCCCTTTTTGTCTCTTAGTTGAAAAATACATTCTAGTCAGAAAGCAATAATTGTGGCAAATATATATATATATATATATTTATATCTATGGCAGAAACATCTTTACAAAAAATATACTGGTACAGTATATGCCAGGAAACACATTATGCTCTGTACAGCTAGATCACTCTAATCTTCATTTCAATGATGATCGTTCCAAGACCCATCAGGACTGGCCTTCACCTGATTATCACAATGGAGGGGCAGGGACTCCAGCAATAGTTTGGTGCTTTGGTAGTGCACCGGCACTGGCTTTGTCATACTGGCAGGACAAATGGCGTCAGTCCTGGTTCTGGGTCCCTGTTTTTTTGGGGGTGGGGGATACAGTCAACGGTTGTGAGCGGCAAATGATTCAGTAGAACCATTTCTAGAACTGCTCTACATGCAGATGTAGTTACCATGGTAACAGGGTTGCCATGGCTCTTTGTGGCTGTGAGCACAGCGTGAGGCGCAGAAATAAAAGCTGTGAGGTTTTCCCAGAGGCCCCTTGTGATCATCTTCCAATACGTCCCATGCACTCGATTCCACATTCTCACGCTCGGGGGTCTTCTGCTCAAGAAGCGGACAGGACCCCACTAGAACTCTCACCCATGAAAGTCACCCTCGCCTACCCGTTTGGACTGGGAGCGAGAAGTCATCAGACAGAAACTAACGACAGGACTGTGTCGGAGACAGATGGCAAGTACTGCGAGCGAGTGGGAGGGTGTGTGTTAGCCACTCTTTTGATTACACCACTCTCTGAGGTGGTCTGGGAGGTCTTCAGTCTTTCAGTTGAGGGAGGAGGGACTTTACAAAAGGGTTGAGACACATGCTCAAACTCTCATGGATCATGACACACCTGGCCAAGTGCAGTTCTTGGGGAACCATGCGGTTTCAGTCTATACCTTCCAAATTGTATGTGTGAGCCTACTTTAACTGGGGTACATATGTATACTGTTTTTCACATTTGTCACATACTGTGGTAGTGGATGAAAAGTAGCCCAGTTATCAGACGGGCTGCTTTTTCAGATTTATACTTATGTAAATTAAGGATATCTGCTCCGTTACACATCCCCAATGTAGTGTGTGTGTGTGTGTGTGTGTGTGTGTTTGTGTGTTTATATGCATAAGGGGAGGGGTTCAGATTGGAATTTGATCTGTGATCCCAGGGCTATCTAGTCTGTTGGGCGAGGTGTTTAGAGTCTGTCACTACGGAACGTGTCCTCCACAGAAGGGTCCGGCAGCACCATGTCATCACTGAGCATGCTCAGACCGTCCAGGCTGAGGGGCTCTATGCGCAGCTCGTCCTCCAACGGGAAGCCTCCGTCTGAGTCGAAACATTCGGGAACGGCTGAGAGGGCACTGCTGATGTCCTTGGACAGACTGGGGTTGGAGTCATCTGCACAAGAGAGAGAGAGGGGATGGGGGGACGAGTGGGGTGGGGTGGGTGGGGGGCGACGACATCACACCAATGTTATTCCTTACCCAGTCACTAACACATCCTCTTCTCCCAGATGACAGACCAGACTCCCTCTCCCACCACACACTACCCCCCAAAACCTCACTCCCACTCATGGCACCCACCAGTAAGTATGATATTGGGCACCCCTCCACTGCAGTTGGAGTACATCATGTTGGACCTTATCTGTAGGGGGTCGTGCAGGTTGCCATGGCTCCCACCCAGCCCCATAAGGGCAGCTTGGGAGTAGTAGAGGGAGGAGGAGGAAGGGGTGTCAAAACAGGAGGCCCCCGGCATGGAGCTCATGGCATTATCAAACATGCTGAACTGGTCCAGCTGGGCACAAGAGGGGGAGAGAGCAGAGTAAGTCCAGGCAAGCCCGTCTTTCAAGTCAACAACCATACTATAGGACAGCATTGAGAAACTCATTTTGCTTTCAGGAAATAACTATGGACAAGACACCAATGGAACGTTTTGATGGTTAACAATGAAACTGAGAGAAAAAGCTCAATACATGAATAAGAAGCCATTCTGATATCAAAACATTGTGACTCAATGCATGAAGAAGCTATTCTGATATCAAAACATTGTGACGTCATACTAACCGTGCAGCTCGGCTAGGTGTTGCAATTATGCACAAACCACCAATTTAAACTCATACACCAAGCATGACACAATGAGTAGGTGAGATTAAACAAACCATACGTGGAAAGGTAGTAGGCGCAATGGCAGCTAGATTACCTGGTAAGGCAGGGCTTTGGCATGGGGGCCGGAGAACTGAGGGTCCATGTAAGTCTCGTTGAAGAACGCTGCCATGTTGTTGTGCTAGGAGACACAGGGCAGACAGGAAAAGATCTTACTTTGAGGGCTTCAGATCAATACACTGAAACAGAAAACCAGCCACGGCTGTTACTTTAGATGTTGGGAAAATAATGATGATGCTGGTGTGCGCCGCAGGCGCTAATCTTTTGGTGTTTGAAGTTTAGTTATATTATTTATTTTAGACCGATATTACATGGTACATTACACACCAACAACATCCAAAAAAGCTCTCTGATGAATTTAGGGAATGGATATTTTTTTCCTGCTAATGACTTAGCTACTACATATTCTAGCTCAACTAAAGATCATAAAGAATGTGATAGCATTAATTAGGGCCAAAATGCTGCATCCCACTGAAGCAGTGGACCTTGGCCCCATCTTGTGATGCCAGTGGTTGGCAGTATCAGTCAAGAGATGAGGGAGTTAAGCGAAGTGTTTACCAGTACTTTTAGCTTGCCTAATGAAGTTTAAACTTTGCTTTCTAGTTTATGACAAAGTTGTAACATAATTTTGGCAAGCAAGTACTTAATGCAGGTCGCTGACAACCATGGAGACCTTTCCTCTACTGCCACAGACAGATTTTTATCTTTTGTGATCAATTATTTAACATGTTGAAATATTTACAAATGTCTTCATTTTATGTTGTCTAATTGTTACAGGTAGTCTATTATTCTTATCTCTGTTGATGTTTGACATGGGTAAAAGGAATTAATTAAGTGACATAGTCACATGCAAAGAGATACTCTTGCCCTCAGTCCACACTTACAAGGCCGGAATTGAAATCCAAGGGCATGCTTTGAACAGGGGATACAGGCTTTGGCTGCTGTTGCTGTTGTTGTTGTTGCTGCTGCTGCTGCTGCTGCTGCTGCTGCTGCTGATGATGATGATGTTGCTGCTGCTGTTGATGATGACGGTGCTGCTGCTGCTGCTGTTGATGGTGTTGCTGTTGTTGTTGTTGATGCTGCTGCTGCTGCTGCTGCTGTTGCCGATGATGATGCTGCTGCTGTTGCTGTTGTTGGCGTTGCTGCCCTCCAACTGCATGCTGGGGCTGCTGGTAGAGGGGGTAGGGAGGGGGAGGTTCCATGGGTAGGTTGCTGGTGTCCAAGGGAATCCCCTAGTACGGGTTATAATTCAGTTAACTCAAATGGCTCATCCACCTTTCAACTGAAATCCATCTCATTTTCCTTTCCTTCTCAAATAGGTATGGTCTCGCAAAGGTGCACAGGTGCTTACCTGTGTGATGGGGGAGAGCGACGGGGACATGGTGGGAGACATCTGCTTGGCCAGCCCCCTGCGTTGCTCCGCCCCCGGTGACAGGGTGAGGGGGCTGATGGGAGCTGGGCGTCGGCGCGGGGAGCTGCTCATGCCTCCCTGGGGAGGATTGGCCAGACGCAGTGACGAGTGGATGGATGGATTGCTGAGGGAGGAGTGCAGCTGAGGGTTGTTGAGGGACGCCTGGATAGAGGGGTTGCTCAGAGAAGACGAGAGACCTAGAGAGGGAGTCCAAAGTGTTAGAGCCATCGTACAGGTCAAAAATACAGCATGCACGTCTAAAGCAGTGGAGCATGAAAGCTGTTAGAGCAGCGGGAGTGAAACAATTAGTAGGAATCAATACGGGAATTGGGGGAGAAACGAGTGTCCAGGGACACGGGAGGATGTGTGGAAGTTATGATCCATGTATTCTGTTTTCCTGCCAAACGTCCAAAGCACACCCTGGAACACTGACATGATTGTTCCTTTTCCAACCGTCAGAGGGACAGAGGGAGAAAAAGATGGAGAAATGAGTGGGTGGGTGGGGGAGAGAAAGAACAAGAAAGAACAGAGAGGGGAGAGAGAGAAAGAGAAGAAAAGAGCCTGTTTAAATGGAGCCAAAACAAGGTCAGAGTTCCCGAGTCTCGACGCCTAGCCAAGCTGAACTATAATGTAATGAGCCTCTGTACACACACACACACACACACACACACAGAAAAGGATGTGATCAGATAGGAAAGCGTTCAGAGGAAACTTTGAGACAGAGCGACCCTTCACATGCTGTATGTATGGCTAGAACAGAGGCAGAAACAAAAGGATAAAAACACAACAAAGGACAACATCAAAAGCTTCCATCAAAAGTGCCAGCCCACCGAGAAATGAATGTGTGCACAGTAACACCAGAACCCTCCCGCACACACCCCTGTACCCACCCTGCGAGTTGCCGATGCCCAGGTGCATCATGGCAGCAGGCAGGTTGCCCGTGCTGCTGCCCCCGCTGAGATTGGGGTAGGCCACGCCATCTTCAGGGTCCAGCGGGGTGGGCAGTGGCGGGGGGAAGTGTAAGTTTGTGAGGTCCGGCAGAGAGCCTCCGGTATTCATAGACCCCTGGTAGTGGGACAGGCCAGCGTTCTGCTCCGGAGAGGGGAAGATACTGGCAGAGAAAGGGGGACAACTGAGTATCTAAAGAGGATTACGCATCATCCACAACTTTAAATGATTAAGAAAGCCAAGGGCTCCTTGTGGTTTAAGCTCTCCCTCCCACGGCCTATTCTCTCTGTGGGAGACTGGATGTCAACGGGAGACAGCATTTAAGAGGAGTAGTGACTCACTGCAGTCTGTCCACTAGCCACAACCCAAACAAACAGCAGCTAGACACGGCTTGTCACGTTCCCCGCACACGCACACACAGTATGGCTTAGATGCCCGTGTCATTCTGATTCAGGCTGACACTCGGGACATGAGGATGAGATAAAAAGGAGGCCAGCTTGTTCATGATCAATTATTCTGCGGGTGGAGAGGACGAACACTTCCTTTGTGCTTCCCGTTCTTCAGTCATCAATGTTTTTTTTATGCACACACGTCAAGACTTACTTGATTCCAGGCACTTCACAGGATTTGGGACGCGAGGAGAGGGACTGGACCTAAGGCAGAGAATTGTTGGGAAGAGATTAAACCCTAATCCACAGTAGGCTTTCAGAGTCAAATGTCACAGCTGTACACTCACTTTCTTGGCCTCCCACAGTTGCTTGGGCAGAGGCTTGCTGACACCCATCAGACTCTCCTCATTGGACAGAGAGGGGAAGGAGAACACTGCCAAGACAAATGCACAAGATTGAGAGCTGAGGAGTCTTCAGCCTCATGAGAGCCTGAGAGTGCATTTCAGTAAAAATGGCTTCCAATTTTGTTTGGAGAATTGGAAATGTTACTCACCATCTCCAGAGCTTTCCACCTCTGCTTCGTTGACACTGGCTGAACTCGTGAAGAGAAAGAGTTACGAGAGGGACAGAAAGAAAGAGAGGGAAATACGATTACACATTAGCAAATTACAACTTCAGCATCTGCTCCAGGCCAACGGACATGATCATTAGGGCTTGGTATGTCCCTAGAGAATTGAACGCTATTATCACTGATGTTCTCTGTAAACAGCACAGCTGGGCTCAAATAGGCCTGGGAGTCTAGGACACTATGCGATTATAAAATCACACTCACGAGAGATAGGGATATGGCAGAAAATAATCTAAGTGACCACAGACTCAAAGGTTATGAAGAGAGGGTTCTCGTTTTCCCCGACACAAAGTTCCCAGCGAGAGAGGAAGGTCGTTTCGTCCCTTTCTCTGTGCCATAAAATTGCGGGCTGGAGGCAGACACACTTATAAGTTGATCTAGCATGCTTTCACTTTTTCTTTTGTATTGTTTTCTCCATCTGAATGGCTTTAACTCTCCCCCAGCCGGTATTATGAGTGAGCCCAAGTCATTGTTAGTGAATGTGCCTACATCTGCTTGATTCTCCACCTGGCCACTTTTTGTTCTCTTCTTCCGGGACATTTTAATTTTTTCTCTCCTCTCCACAATCTGTTTGTCAATGGAGAGCCAACTGGAAGGCTGCCTGTAGAGAGAGACAACCGGTAGACAAAAGTCCTGCACCACTTCATTTCCCCTCAACGGATACTTGTTACGGCCTCTCACAGGGACGGAACTGGGACGGAAACAGGACAACTGGAACGGAAAATGGTTGGCCGTGGTCCCTGGCCAGGCTGCCGTCCTCATGCAACCGTGGGCTGCTCTGAAATCAGTACTACTCTGCCAGACCGAAAACGGAGTATAACCACTAGCTCCACTGTGGATAAGGTTCTAAACTACAGCATGTTTAAACTTCACGTGTAATCAATTATTGAGATACTCTGTCAACAGCCTCATCAGAAAGACGCTCCATGCCTTCCTTTAAACGTTCCCACCCACGGACTGAGTCATTACTGTGCAGAGGGGGGATATACGCTAGGACAGCTCCAGATCAACAGTCCTCAAAGCCCACCCCACCAAACATCCTCCTGTCTTTAATAGGCCCAACGGCATCCCCAAATAGGGTAGAGATGGCAGATAGCACAGTTTCCATGGGGCAGTGTGAATACAGTCAGAACATGACAGAAAACGTTGTCCTTTTTGTCTTTTTAAGCCTCAAGTTACAAAATTCAGAGTTGGTTTGACAGACCTGAAAAACCAAATATATTGCGAGCATTTCTAGCCATTTATTTATGAGAATCAGTGTTTAATCAACACCATCGTTTGAAAACCATGCAGGTTCTGTTGGGTTAGGCAAGGCTTTCTAAGCCCGGTCATGACACTGCTACCATGTCAGAAGGCCGTGTCTGAGGGGGGAATACTCCCCTATACTGGGGACAGAAACACACACAATGGGAGTATGTCGTGATGTGACTCATCACTATAGAGTGTTTCTGGCGCCAACGCTTTGTCCTCCACTTACGTGTGGTGGCAGGCCTGAGGCCAAACCTGTTTGTCTGTGATAGTGTAGTGACATGGCCCCCCTAGCCAAACAGTCTTTAGCCTTGTCAGGTTTAAGATGCGTCCACTGCGGCAGCCAAAGTGACCAAAGCCGTGTACACACGGCACCGATTCTGTTTGTATTCCAAACCTATGCTTAGCCCGGATCTTCAGTCAATATCCTGTTTAAAGCGGCTGGCTAAACATAGAGCATAGTAATGCACTGTAGGATAACTCCCCTTTGTCCACCACGCCCTCTCAGCCTTTAGCTCGGAACGGGATGGAAACATCTCTGCAGCTTCAGGCTCCGTCAACGCAACACTCGCTGGCTGTCAAACGGGGAAGAGCGTAGGGGAGAACGACGTGCTGGCCGACAGAGAGAACAGGCGGGAGACAGAGAGAACAGGCGGGAGACAGAAAGAACAGAGGAGGGGGCAGAGATGTCTAGGCGTGTGTCAGTAACCAACCCACTCAGGTATTTCAACAACAATGCGCCAGACAGTGCAGAAGCATGCGGTCGCATTTTTCTGCACAAAAGAACAAGGGCCAGTAACTAGTAGACAGGCAAGGGTGTTGGAGATTGTCCTTTCTCCCTTTTCCGCCACGTGTGCTTCTTCCGCGGCAGGCGAGGCGAGGGGGGCCTGACCAGAGCAGCGTGCACCGTGCTCTCTGTTAATGAGCAACAGGGACAGGGCAACACAAACCCCACAGACGACCAGGTCATAAAACGGGCTCGGCGTGGTGAAATCAGCGGCACCAGAGTAAACAGATCACCGTGCTGCACGCCCAAAAGGCTGATCTATGGCCTCTGCAGACAATGAGGTGCTCCTCGCTCTGACGTGTGGTATGTCATCGACCAGCTCCACCTCGTCTTTCCGGCTTTCAGCTGGAAATAGAATCCCTTTCTGATCGCGCGCACAACCGAGTCGTGCAGCCCGCAGGCACGTTCCAGGAGCACGTGACGAGTGTGTGTAGGGGCTCTCACCGTTGCGCTGGGGCGGCCCTCGGCCCGGCTGCTGGCTCATGCCAAAGGGGTCCTGGGGGTTGGGGTTCATGGCGCTCGTGTGCAGAGCAGAGTCCGAGTTGGTTCTGTGGAGGACGAGGATACAAAAAAAAAAAGAGAAATTAAGTAAAGACAGGAAAAGGTCGTTTGATTGGTGCCCCCCCCTTCCCCTCCTAGACAGAAGACTCTTCACAGCTGGAGGGTCAGTGAATCACATAGCTGAGCTTTGCTTGCCTACACACTGTATAAACAAACAGAGAGCCTAATAGCCTAGCCCTTTACTTCCCTAGTACTATGCTTATTCATAGACCTGCTGACGCTCACTGAACCACTCATCTTCTCGCTCTCACATGCAACCCGCAGGCGCACAACTACTCCTCCGCCTAATTGACTGAAGCGGTGGATCAGTGCCTAGTGCTTTTCATTAAGCCTCGATGGTTACATTCATGGTTCAGATCAGCCTCTGTCTATAATGTATCTCCCTGTCTGGCTAACGCTTCAACACCCAAAAAAAAAAATTGCCGTAAAATAGGTTTGTTTGAAAACAGTGCAACATACTGCCGTTGTAACACCGCGACATTATGAGAAGGTTGGGAGGAAAATATTAAACTAGAGAAAGTAAATGATGTTAGTCGGGAAGACGAAACCGCACTGATGTGATGTTTCCTCAAGCTGGAGTTAGTGAGAAAAGGAGCTGATTAGTGTTATATTACAAAGAGGCCAATTGAGAGGCCCAAGATGGCTGAAATAAAGAGCACAACAGTCGTATGCACTTTGTGCCTGTGGATGAAAGGCTCACCAGAGAGAAGAGAGACAAAGAGATTATTTAGACAATACGAACAAGAGGGAGATTGATAGAGCTTTAGATAAAGAAAAGTAGGGACGAGGGGGACGGGCGGGGGTGCACTGGAAGGAGAGAACAGTGAATAGTGGCAGAGTGGTCGGGAGTAGTTGGTCTGCAGATGAGAGAGGGCAAGAGAGAGCGAGGTCATAGGTCACCTGTTAAGCTGTGATATTAATCTAAACCCTGGGCGTTTCTCCTCAGTCCATTGCTGCTGTTCCCTTCAGAGAGAAAGAGAGGGGGAGAGAAAATGACCGACACGTTAAGTGGAAGACATCCCCTGGAGACCTGAGGCTGAGCGGAGAGCAAAGACACCCCTGGCAATGGTTAGTGAGCAGGAGACAGAGAGCCCAGACTGGAAACACCTAAGGGAGGACAGGAGGTGCTGTGGGTTCACTGACACAGAATGTAGGACTACAATCATTTCTTTGTTGCTTATTTTTCACATGTGCAGATCATTTCAATTTGGCGACGAAACAAACAGAACGATTGATGCCCAAGTTTATGATCGATTGCAGTGCAAAACAGAGTAAAGACCTTGCTTCTACCGCTTGGGTAGAAGACCAGGCTGGTGTTTAAAATCGATCCCAACGGTACATCTCTTGGATGTGGATTGTGTTAAGTTGTTTTGGATGCGGATTCAGCTGAAGTCATTACAGCATTGTAGAGGAACAAGTAACTAGAATTGTTAAATGCTTAGTCATTGGCAAAGGCCAAAAAGTCACAACGTGGATTGTGGAGATTTATCAATCGGAGGGGGTACGGAGTAAGTAGATGTTGGTCAGACCATCTGATCCATAACCTCTTCCTAGATAAAAAATACCGTTAAGTCACCAGCACATGTAGGTCTCCTATCAACATACAGAGGGCTAAAGTTGAACCAGCAGGGCAGCTTGTTGCACTTTCAAATGATGGAAGAGAAAGAGGAAGTAGGAGCAATTGAAGTGGGCAACACCCCCGTACCTGGTTCGAGTCTCAAAATGTACCTGCCATTCCACACTTCCCTAGGTTATATGTACCTCAGCAATGCAAACCACTCTAAAGACCTGTAGTGTGCACAATGCATTACCAACATCCTTGGAGGGAACACTAAGTTTAGAGTTAATCATAACAGGCTTTGAATGCAGGGCATAACTTGACTCCTGCCCTTGGGGCCAAGTCAACAGTGTTGTTTGGCATTGCTCTGAGATTCTATGCAAACACACTCTTACTCTATTAAACACACAAACAAGAGCATGCACCCATGGCAATAGGTGTCCCAGCAAACACCTGCGATCCAGCACAGCAGAGGCAAACGGGGTCGTGCCACTGGCCTGCTTTCCCCAGACGACAGGAGCTTTATTACAGACTTCCAAGTAAAGCCGGTCGGTCCTCCTCCCCTGTTCTGAGGCAGGGCTTAATAGTGTAGGCCATTTGGAAGAACAGCCACACACAAAACGTGCCGACTCCCCCGATCCACCCAGTTTCCGCATGAATGTTAGTTGTTAATTTAAATTTTTTTTTTTTTGCTGTGGTTCTTTTAGCAACGGTACACACACACATTCTCTTTGCTCGTTCTCCACGGACATAATCCATAATTTACCCCTTTTGAAGAAGTAATCTGTCATCTGAAAACAGACAACAGATGTTCAGAGGTCACAGAACTGAGCATGGAGGATCATCACACTCCACAGATTGCCAGCTGGCTAAACCAGACAAAAATTGTCCTCAGGCCTGAGCACATGAAGCCTTTTTCCATCTGATGCCACCAGTTTTGGTCTTTTTTTAGCAACAGTATTGTAACAACCACCGATGGTGATAAAAAGAATGTGCACTACTTCACTACTTAATGACCGTTAACTGAATGCAGGCTTCTGTATGTCAACAGCCCACACCAAACCATACGGGCAAAACCCCACTGTACCCAGTGAACACTCCAGTACCCAGCGTTGCCACCAGAGAGATCCCCTCCGTCCCCCTGGCAATGCAATAAGATCACCTAAAGCTGCCCCCCTCAACTGGCCACCGGTAATCAACCATCAGGCCTTCCCGGTCAGGATATACAGTGCAGCCTCTATAGACGACTGACTTGTGGCTCCTCATTTCGAATGCATAACTAGTACACCAACATCTAACACCCCGCTACACGTCTAGTTCCTTGACAGGGTCGACAGAAGAGTTTGGATTGTTGGAGAATCGGACCACCTAGACAGTAGACAAGAGAGCTCTAGAATTGCACTTCTATCTGATCTCCCAGACAAGGGAGATAAAAGTTCCAGTCCTCTGGAAGACCTTTCTACAAGCTTAATCTCCAGGGACCCCCTTTCAAAATCCCACCCCAGAGAGGCTTGTGATAGGTGGGTTGGGGTGGAGGAGGGCGTGGGATTGGGAGCACAGCCAGTGACCCCGGGGGCTGACTTGCACCAGCTGTGCTCCACAGGGACAAATCCGTGCCTTTAAAGTGGGCCAAAACATGAGCACCGGGACAAACCCAGACTACCCAGACACCAGCAGGACTTGGATTCCCCTTGAGAGCAGCGCTTTTATAGTATTTTATTAGAACACACACACACAGTCTCCTCTCTCCTGTGGCAGCAAAGAACGAACTAACCTCAAACTCCAACTCACTCCAACTACCCGTTCCCATTCTCCCCCATCATTAAAACCAAAATGAGAGGGTGGGTTGGGAGCAGAGCTGAGTACGAATAGATTGTCACCGAAAAAAAACTAAAAACATGAGTACATGACTAAAATAGCAGCGGTATGATCCATGCAGAGGAATGACACCAAATCTCGGTTGGTCAGATTATTGTTCGAAGGCTGTGTAACCTGTGGTGTTCCACTGCACTTTGATCCCACCATGCTGAGCCATAAGCCACTGAACTGACAGGCTTTGGGAAGCTTGCCGTGAGGTTTGACTTCTAAAACAAGATAACAATTAAGATGAAGATTACTTAATCGGTCATTGTTCTGGAGGCAATTGTAATTGTATCACGCACGCACACTTGTAAGGGCTTTAGGGCCATAACAATCAGGTAAGGCTGGATTGCAGGACTTTCAGTTTCTAACTCTAACTTGTTTCTCTATGCCTTGGGATCCTTTCAGTGGTGAAGACTCCAACACTTTAACCAAGGCCAATAACAAATTCTCTCTTGGAGAGTCACTCTGTTAAAGAGGAAGACAATTGGTCTTGTTAAACAATAGAAATAGTCTGTTTAACATCAGCCAATATCAAATAGAAAAGCAATAAAAAAACACCTGAGGAAAAAAAAAAAAAAATCTTGGCATCAACCACGACATCCCCTACAAAAAAAAAAAGATAGGCAAACTCTCAAAAAGGCTAAATAATCTGGTCAGGAACGGATTGGCCTTAGTTCTCCTACAATTGTAGTTAAGCAACAGGAATGAAACAGAAAGGGGTTAAAACCAATTGTGGCTTTACTCCAAGATAACTGGCGGTAATGCAGTGCATGTGTAGCCAGCACTGTAAACACTTCCTGCTCTGCTACGCTCTCCCCTGAGACAGCAATGAAGCATCTGACTTGCAGTCTGGCCAGACTCGGCACCACAGCACTACCATCAAAGTCAGTGGTTCGTCTCGGCTGGTCAGATCAGGCCAGGTAACTGTAACATAAACATTTGGAAAGCTCTGATCGCTATTGTGGTGTTTTCTATTTGACCCAAATAGCAGCCATCACGTTAGCAGATGCACCCGAGCAAAAACATTTTACGTACCTGCACAGAACTCAAAGTCAAAAATACCGTATAACTAAAATCTGCGAGTCTACGAACATGCACATTGAATAGCCAGGATAATATTAGTGGCACCCTTTATTAGTACTTGTGATAAGGTAAGCAAATGTGTCTCCTTTGCGCTGGATTTCAACTCAACTTGTGAGCCCTCATCCTTCCATTTTGAGAAAAGGAAACTAGAAACTTGTCTTAAGAGGTCAGACATAACACTGTAGCCTAGCATAGAGACACTCAAAGCTACAAATCAGTCTCCAGAGACCTTGATGTTCCCGATTTCACTGTCTGTAATGTCATCAGGAAGTTTAAGACCCATGGCACTAAGCCTGACCTCCAGGGACTTAAGAGAGCTGTAAGAGAAAGCTAGATTGGAGGCAGAGCACGATTGTTCAGTTGGGTGGAAAAGCAGTCAGCTATACAGATTTAACTTGACCTTTAAACAGAAGACGATAGTTTCAAATAGCACTACCAGTCGCCAACTCCAAAACATTAGTTCTATGGTTTGAGGCACAGAAAGATCCCCTTGCTGAGAGACAGGATAGTCTAACTGAAGAACACAAAAAAACGTCTAGAACAAGCTTACATCGTTCTCTATAAGAAAAGTAACTACCCCAAACAAGAGCCCCAAACGACCAGAAGGGATGTGCAGCAAGTTTATCCATGGCTAGAGAAATTGATTGACTGCAGTTTTTTCATCATGGACTGTGCTACCAAGAATCCAAGTCTAGGGTGTCCAAAACTGTTTCAATACCACTATTTTTATATGCTGATAAAGAGATGAAATTCCTTGAACCCAAACAAATATTCTTTTAGAAGAAAAAGCATCACACATATCAATATTAAACCAAGGTTAGGACAGAATGGAGTTTGCTGAAAAAAATCCAAATTAAATGATGGTGCAATATATTTGGTCTCATCTGTACAAGGCTAATAGTCATAAATGACCAGCAGGTCCATGTCGATAACTCTGTCCAGCTCTTTGTCTCAAGCAGTTCAGTTCTGCAGCAAACGGGAAAGGCAATAATAATTGAAAAAAAAGTGAGGTCAACACCACAGAATACTTGACAATGTGTACAAAAAGTAAACCAGTGCTGAAATGAAAACATTATGGTCACATGAAGACTTGGGACAGACCCTAAAATAGAGGGGAAACAGCACCCCGCTCCACAGTGACTGCAATCTGCAGCAGAACGGTGCATGACGCTTGGGTTGGTCCATAAAGACATGAATGAGGCTGATGCCAATAATGCTGAGAGGGGAAGGAAGGTGGGGACCAAACAAGTGTGAGAAATATAACCTCTATGGACCAAAGGTAAGCAGGCTACTTAGCTATGTCTTATTATGACAGAAAAGCAGTTTGAAAGAGAAATGTTCAGTTGGTAAAATGTGAATTTTGGCTCACTAAAGGAAAAGTGGCACCACTGAGACTAACAAAAGATCTAAAAAATACATTTAAGTTTGTTGGTCGATCAAATAAAGCAGTGCAAAACAAATTCAAGTACATAAGGGAAGAAATATGTGCTAATGCTATGGTATCCATAAAAATGAACAAGCTTGTTTGGTATGTTCCATTTCAAATATTAACCTTTCGGTTGCTTGGGGCACCACTTCATTTCAATGTACAGTAAGTGAATCATGGGTGCATGGTAACCAAGCCAACATGTTGCACCAGTTCAGAGAAAAGAGCTGGCGTACCTATTTGCATACCATGGTTCCATTCTGTCATGTGCACACATAAATAATGCCCCAGATTAAGTTTTAACAAAAAGGGACAACGAAATTTCGAAATGTACTTTATTTCTTGATCTTCATAAAGACCTGTGGAAATTATATTCAGGAAGAACATCAAAAGGTTTAGAAGAAAAACACTGTACACCTAGCCGACAAAGACAATGCATGTTTTGTAAGAGATATGGTGCGGACAAACGCCTAACAAAGCCCAAAACAGGATTGTACTGTGTGTTCTGCACTGTGGCACATGGCTCTCCCAGCAGCCTACCAACAGCGTGAGTACACAAGGTCACTGAAACGTCTGTTCAGTCAATCCGGAGTTTTGTCAGCCAACCTGTTCTTTTGCCATCAACAATGACAAAGAGGGTGTGGAGCCCATTCAGTTTTACTAGATCTTACAGTGCAGTCAACATGGAGGATAGCAAGGGGATCTCTGTATGTGCTGTGTCTCAGTCGCTGAACTACTGGGAGAGAAAAGAGAGAAGGCAGGGCCATTGGCAGCCGGCCAGGCCAACATTCAAAACACGACTGCAGGGAGGGAACGAGAGAGAGCAGGGGAGGGGCATGGCTGAGCCCTTTATTGCAGGGCTGTAATTCACTCCCTAGTAAACACTGGAGAAAACCCGTCCAGTAATTACACAGACCACTCTCGGTTAGAAGAGCCAGGCAGGAGAAGTGGAAAAAGGGATGTGGAACCAGAAGAGGCCAGCGTTAGTTCATTAGCAGACATATCTTCCATTGGTTTGGTGGGTGATACTCGGATTTCACACTGGACTGTGAACTGGATTCAACTGGTGACAACGCAGTCACAGTGACAGCAGGATGACTCCACTGTTGCGACTGACCTTTAAACCAAAAGGCTATCTGTCAAACACGTCTTTTTAAATGTGGGCCTCCAGGGATCAACACAGCAGACCAATCGCTTATGACATCGTACCCATCTAGAACCACTACAAAATGAGTTACATTTGTGGTTAGACTCTGATCAATAAAAAACATTTAAATGATGGATGCTTGGCTCAGGGCAGATGAAATGCATAGCAACACAATCAACAAAATCTACTGGAAGCAGTTTGTGCAACAGAAGATAAGAGTTGAAAAAATTAGAAGGCTTTGTTCGAGGATCACTCACCTTCTCCAATTGTTGTCTGGTGGCGGGGACAGGTACACTGTTGCATATGGGGAGCTCTCCATGTAGACTTAGTCAAGGCATCACTGAAACATGTCTGGAAACATACCATTGGTCTACTCACTTAAATCACAAAAAGACAAAATGTCTACTTTTGGCAATACTGTAGCTATAGGCCAAACATATCCAAGGCCATTCCAAAACATTTTCTGCAGGTTTCAGCAGGAGATTTGCAGGCCTACAGTGGGTGGCAAATGAGCACAATGCTGTTGCCTTCAGACAAAAAATGTAAGCGTTACAATCTTGAATATCAATTCTAACCCAAGTTCCTGACATTGTCTCTAAAGGGGGCAGGATTTCAGATGGTTGGGGTAGCTGGTGCCCTGCAAAGGGACAGACTAGAGCCGGCCTTGACACCAGAATGATTCTGCAGGTACAGTGTGCTGTGCCAGCTGTGTATACAATTCCAATCCTAATTCCGACCAAACAAATAAGGCTGGCCAAAGCAAAGACAGATTAGTACCAGTGATGAGCTAATGAACTTACAACTACTTATGCACAACAACTTGGTTGAGATAAATCAATTCTTAGACAGTGTGGGCCTAGAGTTTTCCTAATCGCTAACCACATATCACAGTATTTATGACATATTAAGAGAGAACAGCTTTTTGTACTATGGCACCCGAGTAGCAGATACGTTGACAGATCCTGTCCAACAGGTTAATTCACTTACAAGTAGCGTAGTCTAAAAATACATCTTGAGTAATTCTGCTAAATATATGGCATATCACCGCCTCCATTGACCCCAGAGAAGAAAGGGCTTAACATGCTACCAATAAGGAACAGGAGTAAACACTCATTGCAATAACTTTCAGCCAATCAGAACAGAAAGTTTAACAAAACTTGCTGCTACATGTTTTATTTGTAGCAACAGAAAACTATAGATACATCTCTGGAACCAAGAGACATGTGGACACAAATGAGCTTATCCAATAGGACAAAATACAAAGATTGATTGCACTAGATTTCCTTAATGCTAATTAAAAATAAGCTATACTGACAGAAAATGCAGGGACAACATAGCCAGGGAGCAAATTACATGAATTTTGATGCTTACAAATTACAATACAAGCTTAAACGCTACAATGCCATGAACTTTAGTTCTGACAACTAGTACCTGAAATACCATGATAAGAGGAATAATGCAACTAACTAACACATATGGACAGTAATATCTTTAGTTCACTCTTACTGCCACTGCTTGACTGCTTTTGGCAGACAGAGTTCGGCTCATTTGTGGAAAAACAAGCTTTCACTGTGAGGGACATCTGGTGTTTCCAAAAAAAAGAGAAAAAAGTCCTTTCCTCTCAGTGTGAAGATCACATGCTGAACTGTACTCTAGCTTAGTGCCAAGACCGGTAAAATGCCACCATTTCTTCTCTCATTAGGGTTTTTGCCAATTAAATATGATATTAACAAAGAAATAATTATGGCTTTAAAAAGGATAGATATATTTTTTTAATGTGATCTAGCAACGTGGAACATCAGACTGTTTTTACACAGGCCAAATATAATGGTGCCTAATGCACCTAACACAAAAAGAATCCTTTGCAGACCTTGTTCCAACCAAACACATAGGCCTACCTGCACTTCTGAGTTTGCACTCATAGTTTTGCTTGCTCACAAACTTGCAAAATATACACTATTCATCAGAAACCAAAAACACTAAATGTAAGACGCACAAGAGAGTGGCACTGACTGCATTAAACTTCGTGTTAGCATATCTATCTAGAGCCTGAGGCCGTAACAACAACTGCCCACACTGGTAAAGGTCAACACACAATATATTCACACCACACACTCTTGTCAAAAAAGACCGGCGGCAAAGAACAACAACCACCTAGCTACCACCACGCTTGCAAATGGCAAGAGAATCTGAAATCTTTTTAGTGATGTGTATAAACCCAGGCTTGGAAGGAGCTTGTGGAGGAGAGCCTGGTGTGGCTACAGATCAGGAAGGATATTTGTCGTCCGTGTTTGTCGATGGGTCGGCGATGGGGAGAGTTAATGCGGTTGCGATCCCTGTGGACCCTCTCCACCAGCCCATGGTGGCGCATTCCTCTAACTGAGTCCAAGCCCATTGGGAAGCCACCCTGTGGGACGCAGGAGACATCACTCATGTAAAGCATGGTGTAGATCGTAAGGAAATTAGCATTTGAAAATACATATAAGCATATATATGGGGAAAATAAGTAAAAAAGCAAAAGAAAATATTTACAAACTAGAAAAAATATATGCACTCGGAAAAGTGAATATATTGAGTGCATATAGAAGCAAATAAGACTGCAGTATCAATAAAGACCCATCAAGTACTTACTTAACATTAAACTTCAAAAGCCTTTGATGGCCGAGCTAAGTAAATGCAAGAGCAAATTAAGAGCAAGCTGGTATGTCTGCAGAGAATCCCCCAGAGAAAGGCGAATGAACACTAATCAGAGAAGGGCTTTCTTTTACTGAATTGGATTTAGTTTCCGGGCCTTTCCCCAGTCTTAGGATCACTGCACTAGCCCTCAAAGAGCCATTCTTCCCAGTGAAAAAAAAGAGTAACTTGATTGGAGCAACTGTATCCTGGCCTCCTCAGAGGACTGACACAGATATAGGCTGGCAGCAATAAAGGAAGACTGTTGGATCAAATACAGCGCTGTGCATCTTAAGGGGCTCACGCATATAGCAGCACTGATCTAGTACGTCAGCCTTGAGGATCAGATTATTCTAGCATGCATGGTTGGGACTGCTTTGCTATTCTCAAAGTAGTGAATGAAGTGCAGTGAATGATGAGAGTATTAGACTAGGCCTAGATAATTTTTGGTCTGACTTGGCTGACAATGAAAAAGCCCAGCTTTAAAACAAGTCAATCGCCATTGGTAAAGGAAGTAATTACAGAGTAAGAGCACTATTTTACAAAAGATGTATTTAGGCCTGCAGTGGTGGTGCCATAGTTAAAGATACTGAACTCACACAATGATCTTTTCCTAGATTGAAGACTGATCTCGATCCTACCTGATAGTCGACGTTGGCATTGCCGATCTGGTTGACATTGGGCAGGGATCCTCCATAGTACTGCGCCCTGGTCTGAGTCAAACGAAGCTGTTGGATCTTCTGGTACTGTACCTGTAAACAAAACATGGGCAATCTGTTGGAAACTTAAGACATAAAAGTAGTGTAGTGAATACATCAGTCAGTAAGACAGGTAATAATCTATTTAATTATCAAATATCTGCTACATGCCATCAGGACGCCCACAGACAGAGGTATAATACTACTCCTATGTCAGTATTATTAGACTGATGATAATTGTCTTCTCTACAGCCATCAATCAATCAATGGTGGCAGTTTGTTCAAGGTGTTTCCCCCATAAAGGGTGCATGACATTAATTATTGGAAATTATAGAGGTTGCAAAACAACTGACCCACGGCACCAACGTATTTCAAAAGGTCTAACTTCCAGCACAGAGAATGCTTGTTCTGCCAGTGCAAGGTAAATAATTCCAATTATCAATTCTGATCAGGAATAGGCAAATGTTATGGGCGTACCTTACACTGCTGAAAGGACACAATTTGAATCTCAAAGACTGACCTCATTTGATGTTATCAATGAAATTACAAAGCATCTTCCTAATCATAAAAAAAACAATCTTCAACTTGGTAGAGCTAATCAGTCAAATAGCTGCCCTCCTTAAAAAAAAGTCTCTCTTATTTCGATCTTGAAGCCATGATGAGATGTCAGCCTATGTATTTCCAATAGAAGCTAACTTTTAACATAGTACAACATTTTGTGACCTATTCTTTCTCAACTGGGTCAATTCCAAATGCAGGTAGTGAACATGGTTCTCCCATCTACATCACACACACACACACACACACACACAATCATTCAATGAATGGCAATCAATTGCTAATAATTTGAAGGAGCAGTAGAATTACCTACTTCTAAAGCCATGAACTGAAAGGCAAAAATCAAGGCAGGTGTAATACAGGCAACCAGTTCAATCCGAATCAATTTTAAAGCGTTTTTTATTCAACCTCTTAAAATTAACAAAACACAAGCTGTTTTTCTGGCAGCAGATCCCACAACCTGTACAGATTCAGTCAGCACTGCTCACTGGGGATTTGTTTAGCAGAGGTCTCTGCAACTAGATGAAGGGCAAACTAGAGTTATTCAATGCAGCCACACCACCACATCCTCTTTAATGGCCATTTCCAATTCAGAGAATAACAAATAGTTCAGCCAATGGGAAAGAAATAACTTGGACCTAGCTGTAACTATTATCCCTGGAGATCACATTTTTCACTCACTGTGTGCAATGCATTTGCATTTACCCTCTATATCAAGGGGTTTTGAATTCCCTAAAAAGAGTAAGCAGAGGACAATTCGTCTTTATGAGATCCATTCATCTGCAATGCCAATGCACTTTGATGCTATTCATCTACATGTTGATAAAGATGCAGCATACTCACCGGGGTCAAACTCAACCAAAACCCATCTACAAATGCAACTTTAAAACATGACATTTCGCTTTGCTTAAACAAGCACAAAATAATGTACTTACTACTGAAAAAAACTGCACTAGTTTTATCATTGTAAGGTCTAGATCATCACATATTCAAATAACAAGCATATTTGGAAGTTGAATGTCATTTGTCTTAAATATATATGTGTTATGTATTAATGTATGTAATGTGTGTGTATTAAATACAATGACAAGGAAAATGTCAGAACAAAGAACATGATAGAGCAAAGAGATTCGCTGATCAGCATTGAGCCTAAATAACCGTTATACAATAGCCCTTTGTTTGAAAGAAGTCTAGAAGAAATTTCAAGAGGTCCAAGCTTTTGTAAAAGGCAGCCGTTTGTCAAATGATGCATATGTGGTGCTGTTAGGTCATGGATCTTTGGCTATACTAAACTATGCATTGTATTGTATTTACTTGAAGGAACTTGTGATAAGGTCTTATGCAGTCACTAGTTCCTTAGGTATCACCTTAAGTGAAAATCAGATATTTAGTGATCATCAAAATAAATGCTAACTCTTCATAACTTCATTCGTCAAGTTGACGAATACATTGGAATAAGTTGGACCTCAACTTGTGTCTGAAAATGCACTTAGTGATGTTCTATCTGGGCAGAAAGCTTTTCTTTAAGTTGGCAGTTACAAGCAGGCAAACCGGTCACAAACCACAACATCAACAAATTCGCCATGCAGTCAATAACCGAGAGCAAACTTGAAGCAACAAATGTATTGCCTGTTTTATTTCGAGTTAATGCTATTGTGACTTAGTAGCTACATAATCTGTGTCCATCACAGATAACATTTATTTCCAAAACAAAACATCACACACACAAAACACTTACCCGTGAGACGGTAAGGTCTGTCATAAGCTGATCAAAGGCCCGCGTCTCCTCTGCTTGTTTCTGGTTGTGCAGTGCGATCTTTTCACTGAATTTCCTAGGGTTCGAGCCACCAGCGCCCGGTGATCCGGACATTGTGTGGGCCGCTTTTATAAAACTTCAGTAGGTTCGGAAAAATAATAGCGAAAGTTAAAACAAAATTCCAAAACGTTGGATTTCACATACCAAACGTTAGCAGCGGTGGGAACAATCCACCCAACTTTCTGAAGAGTTATACTCCAGCCAACTTTACCCCACTAACGAGTAACGTTCAAGTCCTTCCTAGCGCCAATGCAATGCCTGGTAACCTGGTTAGCTAAAGCTTGCCAACATTAACTATCGGGTAACATTGTTATGAAACTTTGCGATAGTTGAGTTATGGTAAGCAATAAAAACACGTAATTTGTATGATTATGTTACTAGTTATGGGTAGCGCAACTAGCTAGCTAACGTTAGCTTAGTGCTTGAGATTTGCTAGGTTTAGCTTAACATTAGCTAAGCTGGCTATATTGTCGTAAGCTATTATTATTAACACTGCTGCAAATGCAAACCAGAGTAAACCAGGTTAGCTATTTTGACGGACACGCAACACATTAAAACGTCAGATAACGTAGTATCGGATCATTTTATATAGCCCGCTGTTTAAAGGCAGACAATTGTAATATAAAGTTAAAACGTGTGACTTAATGGGCTTGCAGCTACTGTTACGTCCAGTTATTTTAACTTGGGATTACTAATATTAGCTTAATTAGCTAGCTAGCTAGCCTAGTAACGCGAGCGTAACTAGACTAGCCTGCTGCGTGCTAACGCGTTAGCTAGCTTGTTAAAAACTAAAATTTCAACAAGTGTCCAGTTCAGGCATGGACCTTGCTCCGATCATGACACCAACATTGCAACCTTACATCAAAAAGTAGCATTTAAACAAATGGCAAATGTACATTAGTATACTTTCACTCACCAAAGTTAAGTTAACGTAGCGTTATCAACAAAAAAAACTTCCGTTATCAGACTCCTGTCACTGTCAGACAACTGTAACGTTAGCTTACGCTAACTTAACATCAAAATGCTAGTTAATCCACCAAACATTAAGTACGACAAGTTATTTCACACAAAATCCCTTTTCCGGTTTTAACATAATGTGCTACAGTGCAGGTTTTCAGTCCCATTCAGATCCATGGATCCGCGGATCAAGTAAAACTGTTGCCAGATTTAAAATCAGCATAACGACTATTCGTTCGATTGATTTGACCCTTACTTAGCAGCTCCCGCGTCTTCAAAACAGCACTACTGGTAGTGTTACTGTTTATACCCACAAGAGGGCAATGGTTAAGTATCTGAGAATGAATATCTTAAAAATTTAAACTTTACAGCTGATACTGCTGTCACGACCTGGCTGTGAATTACTTGGAATAGAGTCACAGAATGGCATCTAGCCGTATATTGCTTTCATTTGACAGGATTCCCTACCCTACATCTTCTCAATCCAGAGACAGCCCAGATTAGTTCTTCTTGTGTGTATGCATTGCTGCCAAGAAATTTTATTTATTGTAGTATTGCTGTACCCCAAAATTATATTTATTGTAGTATTGTTGTACCCCAACCATTTATCTGTAAACAAGGAAAGCGTTTTACATTAAGCCAAAGTGTGTCAGCGAATTAAACCTGTGTGATTCATTCAAATATTCAAAACAGCAAAAACCAAGGGGACATATTTGGTCATTTATTTATTTATTCCCTACCTTAGCTGTACATAACAACACACAATGCAGACTTTATTTTGAAAAATATAAAAAAACAAAATGTAGCCTTAATATTCTTTCTAGACAAAACACTTAATGCAGTGGTTCAGTAAAAAACTAATTATTCATCATCTTCCTCCTCCTCTTCTTCGTCACTGATGACATATTTCTTAGCCTTCTTGGTGGCCATTTCGTCGTCATCCTCAGCTTTCCTTTTACCTGAGGTTTCTCCCTCCTCCAGACAAGAAAAATAATATAGAAAACAATCAGATGTTTAAAATTATAGGTAACAGAGGAGTTTGTTTGTAGAACAGATGGGCTCCTTAAACCAAGCAGTGTTTTCATATTTCCAATGAAAGCGCAAACTTGAGAAATGAGTGTCCACTGCTGGCTTTATTCTTTTTGTAGGCAATCCCTATTCTCTGCATTGAGATTTATCAACATTTCCTTTGTCAATTACTTTTTAACACTGAGTAAATTAAACAATGCAAAAATAATGTTCACCGCAACATAACATAATGTGCTTGATTAACATTTTGCAGGATCGTGCCCTGTGCAGAGACCTCCTCTTTGATAGAAATTTAGCCTGGGACAAGTAGTTCCCTATCAATCATAACTATCTGCAAGCCTGCATATATTGATTCACAGTGGCCCCTGCTGTTCCAATAGTACATTGCCCCCGATATCCGTTTGACTTACCTCGTCACTGTCTAGTTTCTTGGCCTTCATTAGCCTCTGGGCCTTATCATCATCTGAGCCTTCATCGCTGTCAGATGAGTATATTCTCGCTCTTTCCTCTAATCAGGGAGGAGGAGGGTTTATGATAAGGAGATTTGGAAGAGAATGAAGAGCATTATTAATAATAGCAAATTTTTAGCTTTTGCATTAGGCTCATTTGTTGTCCTTAATCCAACTCTGGGGCAATTGCTCCCCTAGTTTGGTTTGGTGGGTGAAAACCCAGTTTGATGGTGAGAACATACAGTTGAACTTGTGCATTGCAAACGATTGCCCAAAAAGGTCAGTTTCGGCTTGCTTCTAAATTACCTGTTGAGCAGTTACAGAAGTCACTAAATAACAGTCTGAAAAGAAGCAAGGATTCAAAGACTGTGTGAGGCTCCTTAGCCATTATTCCCCAGCAGTACATGGAGTAAAGCACTTCTTGTGATTCCTTTTAGATTACTTGGATGTGAAGTGTGACAAGATAAATCTGTATCGGTAAGTCATAACTTGTAGTTAACCTCTACCCTGATTTGGATCAATTAAACAATTTATCCTATATGCAAAAATGTAAATCCTGATAGATTTGTGCGACACAGAATGATTAAATTATGCACTATAGTTTAACATGTAATCGCAAACAGTGTAAAACATTTGTCAAAGTACAGAAAATCAGGTATCTGTGACAAACCTTTGTCACTACTTTAGATGTGGAATTGTCCTAAAATGCTGGCATCCTTGATTCTTTACCCTGATTTGGCTTAAGTACATCTTTATGGATCCAAACTCACCCCTTAGGCCTCCGCCTCCCTTGTATTTGCTTTTGATGGCAGCTAGACTAATAGCCTCCTCCCCCTCCTCTTCGTCGTCGTAGCGGTCCGGCTCCAGGTAGCCGCTGCTCAGGCCCCTCTGGTGCTGCTTCTCCCTCATCCTGCGCTGCTGTGACTCTCTGCGGATGGATGCCCGTAAGCGCTCCTCTTCTTTCTGCATGGAGATTTTTATGATGGCAATGGTCAGTCAGTTCCATCATCAGTAGTACTCATATTGGCTACAAAATTTGATGGCAACTAAAATCAACATCAATTCTATATTCATCAACCAACATCTTGCATTGTGTCACATGAGAGAAGGCACTAAGGGATAACTAATCAGGATAGTCTACATAGGCTTTTAATATTATTTTATACCTCACAATAATCATGTAAGATATGCTCATAAAATAAAGATGATTTTTACCTTAATCATCTCATTACGTTGGGACTCTGGGTCCCGTCCAGCCATGGGCAGGATCCGAATCTTCTGGGTTTTTGAGCAGCGGTCAGCCAGAGACAAGGTCATCTTCCTGTGGGTTGCGCTGTCTGTGGAGTGGGGCCTAGAGAAGAAGGCAAGATAAAGATTCAGGCCCTCCTGCACCATATAACTCTTCATTTGCCTCATTTGCCTCATATTGACGAAGGGATCTTCAGACTGGGAAGATCTGGTCTTGCACAGTCCATGATGTGAGTGTCTTAAGTTACCTAAAGGTGAGTTTGGTTTTGAACACAGCTTGTCCCTGCAGTCCAGTACCCTGTCGGATGAACAGATGGTTGTGGTCTCCCTGCAGCGGGGCTTTGTACACATCAAACACCTCATTCCCCAGGTGGAGGGACATGCTGTCAAATGCAAAACACACTTTTGAAAATGTACTATGACTGTAAATCCATTAAGTAAAAAATGCTTAGGAGCTTAGGGACACATTGAACTCTACCAACCTGCCATCAGACCACTTGACAATGCGTGCATTGCTTTCCTTGGTCTCATTTCCCTCCTCGTCTTTCTTTGCTCGCCACCTAATAGTGTTCTCAACCTGCCCCGGGAGATAAGAGAGAGAGAGTGAGACTGAGACCCACCTTTTAGCATGCACCAACAAAGTAAAATGTAAACACAAACAAAAATCTCATACCTTAAGTTTCAGCCTGGTCCGACCTTCTTCATCCAACATCTCCTCATCCTCAAACTCATCTTCGTAGTATTGTGGATCAAAAGGTCTATAGGAGGAACGCATAAGGAACCACTCAATCGACAGCTCGTAAAGGCACATAACATAAACAAAGGTGTTGGCTAGTACACCAAACACACTCTTAGGACCTTTGAACGAAACATACTTGGAACTTAGCAAAAGTATTGCAGTCATGTTATTTCAGACACAAACCTGATGAAATAGGAATGTCTGTGCACACCCGTTTAACATAAATCACATTGCAGTGTACTGTTCAAACCTTTCAGGGATCTAAATGCCCTCCGTTACCAAAGGGTTCAGATGATTCAAAGTATTGGGACCAGGTTCTTGTAGTCTACTGTATAGCACAGTTTGAACTGGGTTACAGTATGTCTCTAACCTGGGCTCCACAGACAAGAAATTGGGCAGCTTGACAAAGTACAGGTCTGATCCTAGGTCAGTGCTGACTTTTGGGATCTCCACCTCAATACGCGTCTCAGGTACTGGTTCCTCCTCTGCATGCTCCCCCTCCATACCCTCCTCATTGTCCTGGACACACACACACACACACACAAATGCAACAGAAAACAGCTTAGCGCACAACCCTGAAAGATCAATCTGTGCACATAATTGATCAGAACAGGAAAGATTGCAAAAAAAAAATATCGTAATTCGTAAAACTATTTGATTACACTAAACTGACTATTCTTAGCTGTGTTGTTCAGCTTTGACCAAACTGCAGCATGGGTGGTTGTAAATAATATTTTTTGTAATGAAACTGAGACCTACAGTATGTGTGCCTGTCAATGTGATGTGTGTGTGTGTGTGTGTGTGTGCGCGTGTGTTTTACCAGAGGTTGTCCCGGTGTTGGGGGCTTCTCAGCATCACTGTCTGAAGAAATGTCATCAGCCTCCCCAAACAAATCGTCAGCAGCTGGCTTCTTTTCTGAAAGAGAGAAAGAACACCCAAATATACTAATCTGGAATCTAGTTCATTGAGGCAATCTAAATAAATGCTGTTGTCGGATATTTGAGTTCTTACGTTTCTTACCTTTCTTGCCTTTCTTTGCTCCGACGTCACTATCAGAGTCTGAATCAGAGGAAACCTTTTTGCTTTTTTGTCTTACAAAGTCATCTTCACTATCACTGCCTTTAGCAGACCCTAAAAACCAGGAAATAATTCATTTTCATTATTTTATGCATCAGTATAAAATAATTTGAGTGACCCCAATTTAATAGAAACTGGCCATAGTGGATAGACACTACGCATTTTGCAGTTCTATAAGCAGCATTGTGGCAATAGCTGCTTCTCTTCACATAAACTCCTAATAGTTACACTTGAGTAACTTTTCAGTACCTGACTTGCTCCTGCTCCTAAGACCCTCGTCGTCAGAGTTGTCCTTCTCCTCGTCAGAGCGATGACGCTTCTCCTCCTCTTCGTCTGATTGGTCACTCTTCCCTGTCTCACCCCACTTTCCATCATCTGATTGGTTGTCCCTGCCGGATCCCACATCGTCAGAGTGTGGTGTTCCTGGACCTGATTGTGGAGTTCCTCCCCCTGACTGGGGAGTTCTGCCCCCTGATTGTGGAGTTCCTGGTCCTGACTGAGGAGTTCCAGGGTCGCTATGCATGCTGAGAAAACAGAGAAATTAAAATGTACATATCTATAAAACAGCTAGCTTTGTGCCCATATTCCATGCAATATAACTAGTTTGTGCAAGTCCTTCAGCCTTCTTCAGATAAACAGTTTAGGCAGTCTTATTTCAATGGCAGCAAGTGTCGAGTCTACTTCTTTTTTTCTTTTTTTTTTTCGGGGGGGCTTCTGAGATAACTGTTAGAGAACCACTGCTCTAGAGGGTGGGCATATGGGTAGATTACCATCCAGTCTCTGAGGAATGTAAAAAGACCTACCTTCTGTCTGAGTGGGCACTACCCCTCCCTGATCTCGGACTCCCAGCCACTGATGCTGGACTGCCAATGTCAGACCTACGACCGGCATCCTCCTCATCCTCATCTTCCTCCCGATGACCACGCTCTGAGCCACTGTGTTGCTCAGCATCGGAATGGTCATTGTCCTCTTGCTCAGAGTGCATGCTGGCATCTGATTGGTTTCCAGAGCGGTCAGACTGGTTGTCACTGCCGCTGCGTGGACTTCGTCGTTCATCTTCACTATCATCTCCAAACAACTCCTGGTTAATAGGTGAACAGTATGATTTTATATCAAGTGCTATAAAATTACAATACAGTAACATGGAGAAGCACTTTTTTAATCCACAGCTTCAGGAGTTTTATATGTAAATCCCAATATTCCAACATGTTTCTCTGCAATTGAAGAGTTTCATAAAAACAAATAAATAAACAAGACATAGTTGCCTGTTTAGTTGAAAGATACAAGTTATCCTACTTTAACATCACTGCACTAAAATGTTAATCTTCCTTAAACAGGTATGATTTTGTGCTGAAATTACGGAAAATAAATTGTGCTTTTCACGATTATTAGCTTGAGGTGAGCCATAATCTTGAAATAATATACTTTCCACTCTTGAAATACTTATTGAACACTTAATTACAAATTTTGTTGCGAAACCCTTTCATTAATTTTCCAGCTGATGAAACAAAGAAAAAATACTAAATTAGATACACTACATAAAAGTAACTTAAATTACCATTTATGTAAGCACCAATGACCCACCTTGTTGCTGGGCTTAGTAGCATCCTGGCCATCACCATCGTTATCATCTCGTTCCCTCTCACTGTCACTACCGCTGCCAGAAGCGTTACTAGCAGACCTAGCAGACCTGGCGGACGTTGGTCTCTCCTGGTCCGACTCCGAACCGGAGCCAGAAGCAGACTCCACTAGTGAAACAGAAAACATCTTTGAAGAATATTCGCGAGTGCCTATTTTCCCATGCTTCCTAGTCTTGCATATGACGTAATGACTCACTAAAAACGTATAGGCCTGGTGTTGCATTTACCGACACACAACCAAATAAACTGGCTACATTATATTTTGATCTGCTTATTACCTCGTTGTTCGTTGTCGCTATCTCCATCGCTCCCAAACAATTCGTCCATGTCTGCCATTTCTGTGGTGCTAGATATTTGACCTACAGGAAGCGAGACGATGTTTAGGAGGTTTTGTTTCCGAGTTCACATCCAGACAATAACCTTGCAGAAACATTTGATAGTCACTAGATGGCGACAAAGGTGCAGGGCAAATATGTTTGCATACTAAACCATCCACGGCTTTTTATATACTGCAGTGATTAATATATTATAATATATGTGACAGACAACATGCATTTTATCCACTTAATCCAGTAACTCCAAAAAGTACATTATGTCCCATTTCGCTAGGTTGGACGTTGTAGGACACTTTCAATGTAAACATCCAAAGATCCATGGACCCCTATAATGCAAGAAGGCTATCGATGATATAGGCCTGTACAACTGTTCTAAATAATATAGTTTTCTAAACATAAAAGGAAGTTTAAATCCTAACCACTGACATTTGGGACCGAATGAGGGGACTTAGTCCATTCATCCGTCCTATATGATGCATAGCCTAAGTATTTTTTCCAATTCTCAAAAATATATTTGTTTTGACACTCAGGTCCACCGTATACATTGCTGTCCTACGAGGGAAATGTACATTGACACATTCCACCCCTTCCATGTAAGTATTTTGGGGACAATAGTGTCCAGGGAAACTGAGAAGCTTGTTATTTTCTTCAAAGATCATGACCTTTCTAATGCTTTGGACATGGTGATCACACTACAGTAATGTAAGCGTATCTCAAATAAACTATTTGGGAGTAGAACTGTTCATATAACAATCATGCCTAACCCTTTAGGTAGCTTCAATTTAGTTCATAACCCAGTTTCCTTAATGAAGCCAGTTGTATTTTAGTATTTCATAATTTATATTGTGTTTATTATTATATGATGTTGACAATTTTTGTATAAAAATGATGATGATGCTTAATATTATTCAAATTAATATGATTACTTATAATAATAATAATAATAATTACAAATGTATTTTACAAGGCTAACTGAAGGAAACTATGCATTTATTTCCCAGCAGTTAACTGTTTAAAATGCAAGTATTGACTGAATAGATAACTGAATAACAAAAACAATGAAATAACAAATGCATATTATAAACAATACATACTTGTTACAACATTTACATACAGTAAATTTTTTAAGATTCAACCAAAACAAAAACCGTCGGCCTTCTGTTCCAATATCATCCCATTTAGCCTAAATGGTTAAGTGAAACAAGCATCTCTATTTTCAATTCCTCAGTGTTCTACCTTGTTCCAGTTATAATACAACTGTGCTGCATATGAACATTAATTGGTTAAAATGTTTGGCTACATACTGTTTGCTACGAAATCCACATCAAAACTACAACCATTGGTTTTCTCCGATTAGAGGTTGGCCCTACTTGCCTTTTCAGTTCGAAAAGACTCATTGGTTTACGATGGACGAGATTTCAGAATCGTGTTCTACTACTAGTCGTGCATTATCGTCGCTTTCTGTGCTGGTTTCTCTCTTCCTGTGTAGCTGCCCCGCCTTGCTTTCATTGAGTGAGTCCAGACCAGTCAAGAGTGAGAGCGAGAGAGTGAAGTTAAGGAGAGCGCTTTCAAAATAATTGGAACATATTTTGATCCTTGAGGTCCCTGTCTTTGGAAAAGACGCCGTAGACATAAGGTTTTAGGTAAGAAATCAAATTGATATGAGGGTAGCTAAAATCAGCTCGTCATCTTTGTGGCTATATTACACAACCTGTCAAGCGTCTAACGTAAAGCTAGCCAGCTAACGCTGCTTGCTTTCTGAGTACGTTAGCTGCTCGTTAGCAACTTGACTTGAACTACAATATTTACTCCCATTAGCATTATGTTGATCTAACGTTTATTTAATATAGCGTTAGCTAACGTTGCATATGGTTCGCAATCTATGGCAATTAAGTTTACGAAAAGACGGTTTTGGCTCGACAAAATAATGCTAATGTTAGCTAGCAAGCCATCCAAACTTGTGTTGCTGTACCTGACACTAACTTGTTATTTTTTCCTGTCCTCTCGCCTCGCCCTCGCCCGCCTCGCTCTCGCCGGTCGGGAACAGAGAGATTGGCGTTGTCCGACAGCATTACTGGCGAACGATAGCTAAACAGAGGCTTAGCTAGACTATGTCAACGATAAGGTGTTTAGATTTAAGAAGGTACAGTGTATAAGTAACTGCAAGCTTGGCAGGTTACTACTGTGTAACTTTCCTTACATTAGCTTGACAATGTCTTTTTCTGGTCTTCACCTGTGGCTAACATAGGCGTAGCAGGCTAGCTTGGCTGGCCACATCTTATACTTTTGCTAAGACTGCCAACGCTATCTTAATGGGTGTGGCAAACCTGGAAAAAAACACTTCGATTCAAGATGTACTAAGCGGGGGTAGAAGACGGATAACCTTGCTTGCTAACCTCTATTCTAGCCGTTGTTGACACTGTGTGAAACTCATATCCGTTGCTGACTTGGCAGTTCCAGAGATGCTGCTGTTTAAAATTGCACTGTCACACCACTGCAGCACAGTATTGGTGATTAACAAGTATATCTGACCTGATAAGACATTGTTGATGCTACTAAGGTGTGCTTCAGTTCGAGAGAAATCAGGCAGTAAGATTAAGCCAATACAATGACATATTACGTAGCTCATTAGACCATGTATTTGGAGATGACAATCATTTTACAGTGGAGGGAACTGAGAACACTTCTTGATCTCCAACCATGGTACCGATCTCTTGAAGGACAGGGTGATGTAAACCACCGCTCTTGGACAGATGTGTATACAGATGTTTTTTTCTTACAAGAACCTTCCTTTAGTCAACAAGAACTGTTCTGTCCGTCGAAATTATTCAAGACTCAAGTATTTGTGAGTTCAGGGGGTCTGTGATCAGATCCTTTCTGTGTCTCCATCTGTTTTCCATTATGCTTTGCTTCTCTGTAACCACACTCAGAGTGCCGCAAGACCGGCGATGGGGGTTGTAGCAACAGAGTTAAACTAAAGAGGAACATCTTGAATACAGGGGGATGAAGAACAGAATGAGGGGGAGAGAGTAGGTTGGCCCATCCCATGGGCAGGCAGAGCTGGGAGATTCTAAGTATAGCCCTGACAGTACCTTTGGGCTGCGTTCTGTAAGAATGTAAGCCATTCTCCACAACGTCTCCATTTAGTATTGTACAAAAAGCCACTAAATTCATCATTGTAATCCTTACGTTTATTTCCTATAATTACATTGTCTTTCACATTGCTTTTCTAATCTCTCTGTTAATCAGAAGTGAAATGCATAGCTGTCGTCAAGTACTAATAAGTCCATCTTTGGCCTATAACCATTAACTAGTGTATTTTGTGTGTGCAGGTGTACTGCTACAAGTACTGTTGGTCCATGGTCGTGGGCGTGAGCGTAGAACACGTATAGGTCAGAGTTATTATTGGCCTTGGGCCATCTGTTGTTGCCTTGCAGGATTAGACACTGAAGAATAAGAAAGGCATCGAACAGACTAATGGATCCTCTCAGTGTCTCATCTTCATCTCTACCAAACCATTAACTCTGTCTGCACGCTCAATTACTCCTGTGTGCCATTATGTTACTGTGCCTGACCATGAACACTGCCCACTCACTTGAACACGGTGAGCTATATTGCAGTGTTTCCACTGGTAACGTTTTGACGTGGCACACCAATGGTCAATCTACAAGGTAGTGCTACACGCATGTTCTCACTTGGAATCGTATAACCCTAATGTACACCTTTCACTTTAGCATCGTATTGTATGAATCATAAATGATTCAGGCAGGAAAGGTGTGGTTTACAGAGTTTGCACAGTTCAATTGAAAATCAAATAGTTTACTTAATATTCTATAGATCATTTTATTCCTATAGATTATATACGCATGGTTCAAATGTGTGTTATTTGACATAGTTGAAGTTGTCAATTTAGTCTAACACAGCTGTGTGAGAGGTAGTAACATGTATGATTGTTTAAGAGCACAAAATGTCTCATGCAAGGTTAGACAGAATGGAGAACATCTGTGTTGGGTTTCTGTAGGGAATCTTAGAAACATGAGGTCATTTGTGTTGTCAGAGAGGAGAGGGGTGTAGCCCCTTCCGTCTTGTTTGCTGTCTCTCGCTTATCTTGTCTAATATCAATGTGCCTGGCTAGTTCCTCCAATTTCAACTAGACGTGCTGTGTCACAATGCGGTTAGTCCTCTGATCACTCCACATGGAGAGCATTACTATCCCTTGAGACTGGTCTGTGACCTATTAGCCTGAGAAAGTCCTCGCTGGGTTTACTTTATGCAATAGTGAGTGTTTGTGTGGTGGGAGGCCCCGTTTCCCCACCCAGCTGCAACTAGAGGTCTATTGTTTTACACAGAGATGTTTGGAACGTAGAGGCTGACATTGTTTTTCCGTTGCCCTGTTTGATTTAAAAAATAAATATATATTTTCCTCATTTTTCTCTGTTAGCAGGTTGCCCCCCCCCTTTGGCTGTAGGCCGTGAGCTCGAGGAACAGTGTGGTTGTCCTGTTGTAGGAACTGGCTGTAGCAAGGACCATGGCGTTGTCCTTCAAGAAAGACCTGGACAAGTACAAGGAGATAGATGAGGATGAGATCCTCAACAAGCTATCCGAGGAGGAGCTCAAACAGCTGGAGACGGCCCTGGAGGAGATGGACCCTGAGGTGAGTTCACTGGCCGTTGGAGAGGAGTGTTCCTTCATTATCTGGACAGTTGGCTTGTGACAGCTGTTTTTAGCAGGAAAACAAAAAGGTAGTTTTTTGGGAGGGATAGATGAGGAGAGTGTACAGAATACATTTTATCGGCCTGTCCTTTGATGTCCAGCTACATTCTGAAATGATTGTACTGTCATAAGAAAATTCAGTTTATTGGTCTGAAAGTGCCTGTGGACAGAGAGAAGGAGGTTCTTTGTATGTTTATTTATGAGCAGAGCATCGGATGATTATGGGATCTCTTCAGGGCTAACGGAGGCTTATTTATTTTTCATTTAAACAAAGCCAAAGAGAGCTGCCTCACCCATCAGGGCAACCACACGAATCCCAAAGTAAACGGCAAACCCCATTTTAGACACGTTGTCCACTTCTGTGTTTATATGTGGCTATTGTCTGCTGTCTACGGGGCCCTTGTTTAAATCGCACATCTTCCAAGTTAAGCTTACTTCAAAATATTATTACAATAAACAGCATAGACAACACCGTCATTGTTGCCATCCAAATGCATGTATCTTAACCCTGATAACCCCCCTCCCACAGAATGCTCTACTCCCCGCCAGCATGCGTCAAAAGGACCAGACAGTCAAGTCTGCCACGGGCCCCTACAACAGAGAACGACTGCTCAGCTACCTGGAGAAGGAGGCCCTGGAGTACAAGGACCGAGATGACATAGTGCCCTTCACCGGGGAGAGGAAAGGTGTGTGTGTGTGTGTGTGTGTGTGTGTGTGTGTGTGTGTTTGCTGATATATCTCTCTTGTTTACTTAAAGAAATATTTGTCTGTAGACATTTTGAGGAACATGGAAATCTAGAAAAAGACCCAGCTGATTGTGTACGCATGCGCAAGGCGAATCCAAAGAACCTGTCTGAAAATATTGCTGCAGTAAGGTGCGCTGGCATTTGGGTTGTCTCTCAGATTTGTTGATTGGGTTTATCGTATAACTTGACCCCAGCCCCAGGTGACATCTCTGTGTTAGTGTGTGCGTATATGTGTGAGCTGCAGTGAATCTCCACTGTAATCACTGTACTGCTGGCGCTGCAAGCATCACTAATGCGCAAACATGCTCTTATGCAACTCACGGTAGAGAGGGGTGGAGGTAGGCTAGAGGAGTGAGAGAAGAGGCTGGAGATGGCCCTTCTAAAGAGCTGGGTTTTTTTGTCTCCTCTGCGTTGTTCCACATCAGAGCCCATTGGGACAAGCCAGGACTTGCCTGTTAGTGCCCACCTTTTAATGGACTCTTATCATGTTGCTTATTTAGTTGGGGGCAGGAAGTGCTGTTCTGAAGAACAGAAGCAACTTTAACCTAGTATGCACTAAGGCTGACCTCTTTTAGTTGATCAATAATAGGCCTTTGGACTCATTGTGAGTCCATTTTTAATGGAGTGTTGCATGTTACCTGAGTCCGTCCACCAAGTTAAGGTGATCTGTTGGTATTGGATCGTAAATATCAATAGTGGACTCTGTGAGTCTGTCTTAAGTGAAGGAGTTGCTTGGTGGAGGCTGGCCTGCTGGAGGACAGGCTCTGTCATCAGTGGTGCTACACCGTGCTGATGAGGTTCCCACTAGCTGCTGGCAGAGACAGATGCTTTGGTGTAAGTGACAGAGGACGGAGACGAGCACAGGATTCACACACAGTCACGCCGCTGCAAAGAGATAGGCCCTACAGCCCTGTCCAATGGAATTCCAGAGTCCTAACGTCGGGGTCTCCAGCGATCCAAACACTCCCCTCTCCCTGGAAAACAAAACTCTGGAGCTGACACATTCTTCTTCCTTGACCTGGCTGACCCACTGATAATAATACTCCCTGTGTGTGTGTGTGTGTGTGTGTGTGTGTGTGTGTGTGTCTGTGTGTGTCTGTGCAGTACGAGCATGTTTACAACATGGAAAACACTAATCACTGTGGCCGTTTTGTGGAATGCGTTATTTCCCCTCATTACCCTCACCCCCTGCTAATAGAAATGATTCACACACACAGACACACACTTGGAGGCACACAAGGCTAGGCTCGCAGACATTTCACTGAAACAATGCCTCTTTACACCGGATGCCGCTTGTCTTAACAGTAGTCTCATTTGTCATACTATACTGCTCTGTCATTGCCTTTCACCCCCCTCTCCTCCTCCCCCCGCTCTGATAGGACATGAGGAGGAACGGCAGAGTGACTGGAGGCCGGCTGGTTTCACACGGCTGCTTTAACACCGTGCCGTGTTGAGCAATCCTGCTGGTTTTACAGGGCTCTCAGGTTACTATCAGCCGTAGGCTGGTGCGTCGCCCATAGGCTTGTTGTTGATAGGTTCCTTGTTGATAAGATAAACGGAAGGCTTTTGAGTCTACTCAAGGTACAATACCTTGTTTTATTTATTTATTTGTAAATTGGCGCTTGCTTGTGGTGTGCCACCTAGCCATGCCATTTAAGGACCTTTCTGACGACTGGCCTGTTGATAACCCTGTTTGAGTTGGTGTGGAGGGTGTGACTGCTGTTGCAATCTCCCTCTCTTTCCTCTGTGCTCTCTCTCTCTCTCTCTCTCTCTCTCTCTCTCTATCTCTCTCCTTCCCTTGCTCTCTCTCTCTCTCTCTCTCTCTCTCTCTCTTTCTTGCTGACCGTTGCTCTCATTTTCCCATATCTCTTTGTCTCTCCCAGGCTTCATTGAATCGCATCCATTTGGTCTACCCTGTGGCTGTGCCCTCACCCTCGGGATTTATAGAGGAGGGGAGCCCTCCCATTATTTCCCTTTCACACGTCTAAACAGTATTTGTGCCCGTCCCCTCCATATTTCACACGGCCAGTCAGGTTGAGTCTGTCTCTGTCTGGATGTTCGTATGGGGGACTGGCCTTGAGGTATCAGCCTCTGCATCAGCCCCTCACGCTCTGCGTCTGGGTGTGGCTCTCTGCGCTGAGACGGTAGATAGAGGTCCTGGAGGATTGGTGCAGGATGCAGCTAAATGGTTGTATTTACTGTTTACTGGCGTTCAGGAAGTGGCGGAGCCCCTTGGAGACCGGCTCAGTCTGGGAGACTGGCTGACTGGCTGACATGAGAAGGAGAGAGGCGGGAGACTGGGGGCTGCTTTGTGTGAAGAAGGAGTCTGGAAGAGGAAAGGGGTGGTGGAATATAAAGGCTACTGTATCTGTATTCTTCAGTTTGGCCAAGTGTTGCCCCAGCAGCACGGTTGAGTTTAGGCTGCAGCCTTTGTTCCGTGACTTCCTTGGTAGTTTTTCTCTTTCCCTTCGGCGAGGTTACCATGGCGATGTCAGTGCAGGGTGCTTTCCTCCCCGTGATGGCCGGTCTGAGTTCACATAGCCGGTTAAGTGCATGCTGCAATGGAGAGGGGGAGAGCCAGGAATGTTGACAGGCTTCTTGTCAGCTCCCGGAGTCCCGTAAAAGTTCTTTAGCTGCTTTTTATAAAAAGAACCTGAGCCAGGCCAAAACAGCAGCAGCCATAGAGACTTTAAATTGATCACATGTAGTTTAAATAGGTTGCTATATTCAGGGCTACTTTACGCCACTGTGTTTCTCACCGGAACGGAGTTAATCATCAATGTTCTGAGATGCGGCTGTCAGAATTGTCCTTGAGCTTTTCATTGTGTAGATCCGTCATGTTTTCCTAGCCTGGAGGCCTGTTCTATTGGTTTACCAGCTACAGTGGGAGGAGGTGGTCGAAAATATACTCCCATAGAAATAGATCCATATCAAGCGGAAGTTCAGAATAAAGGAGCTATGGGGATGGAAAGATGAGAAAGGAGAAGAAGTTCGAGCGAAGCCAGGCCTTTGGGAGGGAGCAGGAAGTGGCTGGGGCCAGATGGTCGGCAGTGTCATTGCCGCCCCCAGCAGTTCACCCTGGCAACGGGCCCGGCACTGCTGAGGGACTCTCAAAACACCAAGACAGGGAGGTATTACTGTACAGCTGAGTCATAGGATAGCCTGAGTTCACTGACATGCATCAGTCCACTCTGAGATGTCGGTACATTGAGCCTGCACACAATGCGGGTTTGTTATCATTGCAGACATACAAGCAGTCAAAACACACACACACGCACACACAGACAAAGACAGTCAGGGCTTAGCAGTCATGTGCTTTCAGAGTGAAAACAACATTCCCGGGACACAGGACAGGATAACAGGATGGGTTGTGGGAGAACAACAGCCGACTCGACCTGATGGTTATCCAATTGACCTCCAATTCCCTCTTTTTTTTACCTCTTCATTAAAGGGCCACGTGTATAAGTTAATTTGCTCTGCCAGAGACTAAGTTTTTTTTGTGTCCCTCCTCCCTCACAGGCAAAGCTTTTGTTCCAAAGCAGAGGGCCATTGAGACCCGTCAGGAGGATATTACCACTCTGGACCCCGAGCTGGAGGAGGCCCTGTCCAGCGCCACAGACACTGAACTCTGTGACTTGGCAGGTAAGAGGCAGAGGGATACTGAATACAGTGTCTGGGTTTTGAGTAAGGGGGAAGGACCCCTTCCATTAACTGCTTTAACACACACACACACACCCTTTCCGTAGTCTCACTCTGTTACTCTCCTCTCACACAAGCACCAGCCACACAATCACACAAGGGTGTGAGAAAGGCCCTTTTATCTTGCGGTCCCCATTCCCTCTTGGGACAGTAAAACACTGTCTCTTTTCTCTCTCCCTGTCACTTTCCCATGGCACGGCCCGTCACAGGAGGGGGGGGGGTGTGTGTGTGTGTGTGTGTGTGTGTGTGTGTGTGTGTGTGTGTGTGTGTGTGATAGAGAACAAGAGCCGGCCTAAAAGGAGAGTCTCCACTGCCACAGACTCTGGGTTTAGTTACCGTTGGTTAATACACCTCTGGAGCTGTCACCCCTTGAGAGGCGTTAATGAGGTGTGTCACACACACACACACACACGCTAAGTGCTCAGCCTTTTGTGTTTTGTTTTGTTTGCAGCGATCCTGGGTGTACACACACTAGTGACCAGCACTCAGACCTATGACGGGACCAGCAGTAAAGAGGGCTTCAACAGTGAGTGCCACATTGATTTCACTCTTACCTCGCTGTTTGACACCACCACTGGGGTTGGTACAGAGTCTGAGTGTGTGTGTGTGTGTGTGTGTCCTCAGATGTGATCAAGGGGGAGAAGATGAACCCTGTGTTTGACGAGCCACCCAACCCCACTAACGTAGAAGACACCCTGCAGAGGATAAAGAGTAATGACAGCTCGCTCACCGAGGTCAACCTC
This sequence comes from Galaxias brevipinnis, assembly GCA_036023535.2. Taxonomy (NCBI): domain Eukaryota; kingdom Metazoa; phylum Chordata; class Actinopteri; order Galaxiiformes; family Galaxiidae; genus Galaxias; species Galaxias brevipinnis. The sequence goes on along the minus strand of JAVQIZ010098865.1, from coordinate 5,148 downwards.
AACAACATCAAGGTACCCACGCACACACACACACACACACACACCCACAGACCCCCTCGCCTGCAGGCTCCTGTCTCCTCCAGCTCAGCGTTTATGCGTGGCACTTTGTGGTTTTCCAGAACATTCCCATTCCCACGCTGAAGGACTTTGCCAAGGCCATGGAGAGGAACACGCACGTCAAGAAGTTTAGTTTGGCAGCCACGCGCAGTAACGACCCCATCGCTGTGGTAGGTGCACCTTGGCAATAAGAACAGTTTGAGGCCTAAAGTTATCTGCCCGCTCTCTCTCATGCCTCTCGATCCGTCCCCTCCAGGCGTTCGGCGAGACCCTGCGAGAGAACAAGACGTTGCGTAGTCTGAACCTGGAGTCCAACTTCATCACCGGTGTGGGGGTGCTGGCTCTGGTGGACGCCCTCCGGGACAACGACACCCTGATAGAGATCAAGATAGACAACCAGGTAACTAGGCACGCTCGCACTCCTAATGCCTCGACACACACAGATACGCTTATGAGCATGTGCATAGGTGCTTCAGGGCTGATCATTGTGTGTTTGTGTGCTGTTCAGAGGCAGCAGCTGGGCACCACCGCAGAGATGGAAATTGCGAAGATGCTGGAGGAGAACAACAGCATCATCAAGATTGGCTACCACTTCACCCAGCAAGGACCCCGCTCCAGAGCTGCTGCAGCTATCACCAAGAACAACGACCTGGGTAAGACTCACACGCTCCCAGACACACACGTCCTTGTCTTTCACGGTTCCTTCATTCACCGTAGGCCAGCCCATAGGAAGTTTCCTTTCAGTGTTTTCTCCTGTCCTCCATCTTGTTTTCATGGTGGTCCTACTCCTGGGGACAAAGTGGAAAGCTCCATTTTCCGGTTTCCCATGCTGTCTTTCTCTGTCTCTCCCTTCCAGCGTCTCGTCCCTTCAGAGCCACAGTAGTCCAGGTCTGATGCATGGGTTTGAAGTGCCTCTGCGTTTGTTCAAACACCCGTGTTACACTTAGTGATGTTCACAGCAATTATATCTGGTTTGGGGAAAGGCTTGTCTCACTGCGTGTTACGGCTTTGAGGTTGTGTTTCTCTGTCCAGAGCACACGCTAAGCAGCTTCAGGGTGTAGACATGAATGACTATGATTAACCATATGTCCTCCAGACGACTGACTAACAGGATTGCGACAGTTCTTCAGCATGTCTGACATGTCTGCGTCCTTTTTTCTGTTTATATAAAAGACGGTGTGATTTTCATTTTCATGGTTGCTTACCTCCATCTCTATTTCGCTGCAGTCCGCAGGAGGCGAGTGGAAGGGGACCTGTAAGGTGGCGGGAGCTCGCCCTGTCTCCCAGCCAATCCTGTTGTCTCATCTCACCATGTGGAATAATGTCAGCCAATCCCCTGGTCTCATCTCACTGTGTGGAATCTTAGTCTTGTGCCAAACCGCGGAGCAAGGCACCCTCAACCAGAAGCAACATCTGAGAAGAAGGGAAATAACTGGAATTGCCCTCTCCATTATACATGTTCATACTTATTTTTGTTATTATTATTATTGCTGTAATTTTTTATGTTGTTATTCAGCTGTAAATCTGTTGTTTAGTTTTTAAGTCATTTCAGTTGAGTTGTTTCACTTTCCTCTGAGCCTATAATTACTTTCCACCTTTTTTCCCCTTTCTTTTCAAAGTGTTTGTGTTACCTTGCAAGATAAGCAAAACATAACTATGTAACAAAGACCAGAAGAACAGAAGTGTAAGCATAACTTGAAGACTAATACTGTATAGAGTCAGAGCTTTTAGAACTGCATAACTAGTACGGTTGCTTAGAAACAAAAAGGAGCACCTGGCTGTGAAGCACAACCAAGTTCTGCCCGTGTGTGTCCAGTTTTCAACATGGGAGCTGCTCTGGGTAAACTGGACAGCTTTTTTCACGGTACCACAGACGGCTCTACTGTGACCGAGGTGTTGACGCGCGCTCCTCTTGTCAGCAGGAGTCCATACACCCTCCAGAGATGCCATATGTGGTTGCTTACCGCGAGCCTAGCTTGTTGATGTGTGCTTGGCTACGTTCTATCAGGGCCCAGCTGGTGCTGATCATGTGCTGTGCATAGTGCGATCTAATATATATACTGTGGGCAAAGAAAAAGGTGGAAAATATAGACCCTTAAGCAGGTCTTAATATCACGGTAATTTGTTTTGACAAGGTTCAGACTCGCAATTTCATTTTTTTTAAACGGTTAATTTCCTTTTCTTTATTGAACAAAGGGAAGTAGATTCTGATTGCCTATACCCCAATACTAGATTTACTGTAAGGTATAGGAAATCAGATAGAAGTATTGACAGACTTATTGGCTATCCTAGCCTTGGTATTGCTGTGAATGTTAACCAGTGGGATTCACTGATGCTGAACCATGCCAAAGACTTGCACATGCAAGCACTCAAATCCACAGTGAACCGGTGATGAGCCTCCTGTGTAGTGTAGCATAGGTCTGAAAGGGAGGAGGGTGGGGTAGAAAGAGCTTAGACTGAGAGCAGTGATGTACACCATCTCATCACGAGTCTTTTATGTATTTTCAATATATCTAATGGGATATCAAAAGGAGAGACAAGTCAGCTTAGAGAGTATGTAAAGGAAAGGTTATTCATGTCTCGTGTGTAAATGTGCCCAAACTTGTTTGTTTCACCGGTCCCACTGACCACTTATTGCTATTGCACAGGACGGACCAGAGTATCAATTGACCACATTAGAATCAACATATACACAGACTTAAACTCACTAGGACTCCGAAGCAGTATCCTAGATTTGGCATGCCACTCATTATGTAAGAGACTGCCAAACTCGACTGGATTTCCGTCTGGGACACCTTGCTTGACAAAGGCACAAAGAACTATTCCAGCAGTTTTAAACTGCGATGACTCATAACGTTACTGTCTAGTAAGAAATACTGCATGCATGATGGAAATTTGATCATGTTTTTATGGACCTTTATGTTATTACTACTTTCTTTTGACCTTGTCAAACCCACATTCCTTGGATATGAGTTGGTTGGCTGAGCTTATCAGTAGTCTTGGGGGTTGTTGACTGTATGCTGATCATGTTTTAGCATATCCTTTTAATACTCTTTTGTTTTAATTTTAATGTGCTTTGTCAGTGGATTGACTTCGTCTTTGCTCTACCCTGTTGATATTCGGTGATCTTATGAGTACTATTATTATTGTTATAGATGTCCATCTCAGACTGATACACATACCCACACAAACACATCTGTATGTGTACCTTAATGTAAGGCACTCACTGCTGAGATTTTTATACCATTTAAAAAAACAATAGAACTCTAGGTCATTACTCCAAAAAGAGGGTATGTACTATTGTAAACCACATGTCTGGGTAAAGGCACTGTTGAATATAAGACTTCTTCAACAATAAATGTTTTTACATAATCTGTTCCAAGTGTCATTTTCTCACTGAATGTTACCACTTTCAAGAGTGACTAAATTGCAGTTAACATGAGTTGTGTTACTGTTTACACTGTAGTACCACGCACCATGTATAGATAAAAACAAAAGTCCGGACTCCTCTCGACTGATACTTGGATATCGTCATTCAAGCAGCTACATGCTAGACTGCAAATCAGCACTAGGCCATATCTTAAGTTCAGAGGGCTTTCCCAAAGTGACGACGAGAAAGGCAGACTTTTCATTGTCGTGGACATTCTCTCAGTTGGATTTGTTGTTTCTACAAGTTTTTGTGATGGTTTGCCCATGCCTGAAAGATGATGTAATGTGTGACATCATCTCTCTGGTTTCCTTTGCCAAGGAGTTGTGGCAAACCTCACTGCTGTTTAAACCACTGCTGCACTATAGCAGCATTATGGAGCACCTCCAACTGCAGCCGGAGGGGAAGTGAATGACTCATGTATTTCCACTCCTCCAAAAAACAGACTGAACCACTCATATGAGACAAACAGGTTTATGTCATCTCTGGGTTATTACACTAGAAGGTTTTTGAAAAACTCAAACTGACATGGTGTGAGTGTGAGGAGATCACCTCGCAAACTACTAACTTTAGAATGAGCTTAGCCTTTAGTGTCCACTCTGTTTCCAGGGATGGGGTAATGAAAAAATGACCGGACACTATTAACACTATTGCTTTATGTGTTATCTGTTATGTGCAATCTGCTCTAAAGAATAGTATACACTGAGGATTTATGTTCTTTATCTAAGGACAACCGTGAATGATTCCAAGTGTATTCGGAGATTAAGTTCATTGTATTTAACATTTGTCATCCGATTAGATGTTATGTATTATTTCCAAAATTTGCTCCTCAAGAGGTTGGGCGGGGCACGGCTGTTTTATGTCAGTAGATTTATTTACAAAGGCTAAACTCTTAAGAATAACAATACTAATCTTTATTGTCTACAATTGTGGCTCTATAGTGTCTTCCTGAGGGCAGTAGGGGATTGAGCAGGATCAGACACAATTTGTCAGGCTTTTTGTTTTTGCATTGTGTATTGTTTGTGAGAGAATGTGCAGTAATTATTGAGATGTGTCAGAGTGAACCTGATAGCACATGAACTAGACAGGAGAGGTAGGACAGATGACGTATTACCGATGAGGTGATGGACTGTTCCAGAGGTGTTAGAGTGGGCGTATGTGCAAGTTTGACACACCCATGCGAGTTAATGAGACGTCAGTGCCCCAGTTCTATAAGTATCAGCAACAATGCAGGCCTGTTTTCAAAGAACTACTCCTTCCGTTGTGCCTCCTCTTGATACAAAAGGGCCCTGTTCTGTGACAGGTAGTAGGACAAGCTCCAGTTCAACAGATAAATGGGAGTCACGGTGTGTTGTGCTGTGTGCCACCATTCAGCAATGCTTCTCTGAGACAGCTAGCCCCCAGCCAGTACCCTAACTCTATATATGACATCATCTCTCAGCAAACACACATGGATGTAGTTGAGGAGAAGGAAATAGGAGGTCCCTATTTTTATTTTGACTTTTGTAGTTAACCTTTTACTACCAAGGTTACAGAATGCTAATCTCTTGTTTGAAAAACCACATAAGGCCTATCACATAATGACAAATAGGCTTTTGTGTTTGTGTGTGAATGTTTTTGCGGTTGTGTGTGTCTGCCAATGTGTGTGTGTGTGTGTGTGTGTG
>JAVQIZ010098818.1:0-20000 GCA_036023535.2 Galaxias brevipinnis | reverse complement strand
GCGTGCGTGTGTGTTTGTTTTAGAGAGGGGACTTAAGCGTGCCCCTAAGAACAGCGATAGATGCCAGCAGCTGTCTCTCTACTAGTACTCTCGCTTCCTGGGGTCGTGCTGAGGTGTTGATTATCATACCAAAGCCTTTCGGACCCAGCTACCAAGATCTGTGTGCCCATGTGTGCAGATGGAGACATTTTGTTTACAGTTCTTCCTCCAGCTGGAGGCTATTTGTTTTTGCTAGTAAATTATGCAATACAAAGATTAATATTAATAGGGGAAGGTCTGCTTGCAACTATGTGGAACAATAAAGTGGAGGATTTAGAATATAGACCGCGATAATGCAGTCTGGGTTTCCAGCTTGAGGATGAGTATGTGTGGAGGTTTGGCCCCAGGAAGCACTGCTAACGGCCCGACCAGCCCTCTGTCAGACCTATTGACGCGTTGATGAAACCGTAAAGACAAGATAATTGTCTCGGAAGATCCCGGCTCTCCAGAGGTCAGTATTTCCAACAGCTGCTGCTGTGTTGCTGCCGCTGCCTGCCAATCAATTACTGGCTGAACTCTATCGATAGGGACAAGACATATTTACATATGCAAAGGATGTAGGTGATCCACTGCTGGTTTGGATTCTAGTGGTTGTAACGTGTTTTCAAGGCTGTTTAAAAGGCAGAGAAATGTCCTCAGATCCCAATATGGCATGCTCTAATATGTCTGCTTTCTTTATTAACCACAAGTCGAAGAATCAAAGTTGCTTCCTCTATTGTTGTAGCAAAGCATGCTGGCCCCTCCAGCAGTACACAGACACACAGGACCGAGTTGTTTGCAATTTGTATGTATTTATGTTGTTAACTATGCCTATGACCTTAAATATAGCGTATCATAACTTCCTAAGTGTATATGTATACTTTCTTAAATAGCCTATTTGTAAAACATATTTAATATTACTTTGGTTATAATACCTTCAAGGGAAAGTTCCTACAATTTGCGGTTAAAAAGCTAAACATATAAATCGTTGCTAATATGATTTTTATGAAATTACAAAACTAGAATCTCCTGAGAAATGACTTAATAATAATCCAGTGACGGAACGTACAAAGGACACATAGAATTGAAAATGTAGTTAATTGAATTAGGATCCTGTCCTGTGCAGAATGTTCCAAAGGAGAAAAATGGCCCTTGTATGTATCACATCTCACTAATGCTGCTTACGTGAAAAAAAAGAAGAGAGAAAGAACGAAAGAACGAAAGAAAGAAAGAAAGAAAGAAAACCCTACAGCTTTCATGGATTGGGCACAGCTTCTCAGGACGTTTCAAAGAAACAAACTAACAGTGCCTCTCCACATGTCAAAGATACAGACATGCCCAGTAACAGATAACAGATAACAGATAACAGATCACCAATGAAGAGAATAATGAAGACACACACGAGGCGATACACACACTGTTGTTCCTACAAAGGGGCTTGCCCAAAGTAGCACAACGGTTAACTTCACTATTACACAGGTCCCAGAGCCTACTTTTCCATTTCCCAGGTTGTAAACCGATCGGGACACCACAGAGACGCGGGGCCTATCCAGACGGGGAAGGGGTTAACGGCGTCGCGGGAATAAGCAGCATCACGCTGCACCACGTCACGCCACAAGCAGCCCAGTGTAGTGAAGCCTCGGAATGTTAACAGCAAACTTACTCAATCAAGTCCTAGCACTTAGATGACGGTCACAAGATTAAACGGATCTCTCCCGAAATTCAATCAGGCACTTTGTAGAAAACCATTTGTTCGGTTCGTCTTTTTTTTTTCACTTTTAGCAACTTACGGAGGTGGACCAACTACATGGACGTACCACAGCCATTGCTTTGTTGGATTTTATCTGGTGAAAGTAAGATGTTATCTTCTCCTTTTAAAACTATAAATAAAGTATAATGAATTTTGACTTGTGAATAAATACACAGTATTAGTTTGGCCTGTGTGTATGTGCGTCTGTATATGGGTGGGTCAAATAAATTATGAAAAAGTATCAAACAGTGACTTCCTTTATTGGGTTGGCTTTCATTGCCTTCACCTTTGATCAGGGATGCATGTAACCTGGAGTAACTAACCAAATCCCTTTATTGTGCCGAGCTAGTCATCAACCATCTTTTTTTTTGTAGAAACTCATACATTTCACACATTCATAACTAAAAAGCTCTGATGGGTCCTTTGGTGCGAGATAACAATCCAATTCAAATTGAGCCGTGAGGTTTCAAATCATCCATCTCTTCAAGAGGTTAAAAAAAGAGGAAAACGTCAAGGTATATGGTATAGTATACCTCCCGCGTCCCTCTTTCTTTTCACAGCCAGTGAGAAGAGGTACAGGACGGGTGACAGGCCTCATGAGCTACACAGCTCTGCTATCCAAGGTAAAGACGTAGCCAGGCAGTTGACCTTATAATTCACTTTCATACTTCGATGGCACTGTAACCACCAAACTATATAAAGAACCCACACAGCCACAGTACACATTCTTCTAGCACGCGCTTATTGAAGATATTGGTCACCGGCGACAAAGGCACGAACAGAAAATTGGACGTGTTACCATCTAACAATCTTTTTTTCATCTGCACTGAGCTGTACACAGGGTTTACCAAGAGGTGGCGGGTGGGGGGCTATGCCATACAGCTCTGTAAGGGGGCGATAGAACAAAATGCCTCTGGGAAAACCACAAAAACAAAACACCCTATAGGACACTCACCATATGACGAGACCGGTGATGACCGCCGTCCAGGTGACGCAGCAGGCTTCCGGCCTCTTGGTCTCCTCCTCCTCCTCTCGGCGACAGCAGCACAGGCAGCTCAGGTAGACGGCCAGCGGCAGCAGGCACAGGCCTAGCCCCAGCGCGCCCGCGCAGGCCAGGAAGACCAGCGACTGCGCGCACGGCCACATAGGATGAGAAGGGAGGGGATGGTGCTATGAATGAATGGAATCCACTTAGAGAATTTTCGTAGCAAAAGTGCCTGGCAGGTTTAATGTTTTGAAGAATCCAATATATCACTAAGCTGAATCGTGTATCTCTATCAACTGTTGGATGTAAATATGTGACGTTATCAGCTGATGGAGAATCATTGCATTGCCGTTAAGAATTAAGTCAATCCACCAAATTTCTTTAAAAATGTTATATTAGGAGGGAAAGATCATACGCACCACACACCTCCATGTTCTGGCTACTATTGAGGTGTGCACAACCTTTTTACCACTGTGGAACAAAGTGGTGCCAACAAAGTGGTGCACTTTCACTGTCAAAACTTAATACTTTGCCACATATCCCAAAAGCATAATAAATCAGACGGCTATTAAGTTTGATCGACACATTCGTGCCCCATAACGTGGAGGCAATCCTTGTTTGGCTGTGAGGTTAATCAATCGGTGCCCTATCGTGGTCACAGTCTACACTAAAGCAAGTCATCACTCCAGCCGTGGGAACGAGGAAGTGGGAAGAGATGGAGAAGAGATGGAGTAGCTTGTCGTATGTGTACGTTTGGTGTAAGTGGTGGCCTGAGCTAATCGTGAGTTTCTGGGGCCCCATGTTTCAATTGGCAAACCCCCGTGGGACTCTGGGGTGGCCGGAGAAAACGGAAAGAAATCAGAAGCTTCAGGGAGGGTGGGTGGGTCATATGATCATAACGACCTCCCGGCAGTCTTGTGATTCCTGAGCTTTAACGCTGCCACTGCACAACCTGTAGTGTGGAGAGGTAGGGACATGATTAGCGTGTGAGTGAACTATAAACTAAGAGAAGAAACAGACCGGTTTGAATGTATGGCACAAACAGCACGTCAGGGGAAAGTCAGCGGTTTCACAGCTTGTGAGATCACTAGCATGATGTTTTTTGACCACAACCTTAACGGGCGGCACTGATGTTTGAACCACAAGGCCTTCTTAGTACAATGAAAAAAAACATGGTTTTCTTTCGCTAACACAATACCTTTTTCTGTTCTGTGAATCGTTTATACAGCTTTTGATCCTTATTCAGTTACACAACATTAGTAATTACATAATTAACCCCATCTATACAGATTTGAAGATCAATTATCAGCTGCCTTTTCAACATATGTATTAAATATTGACAAGAATAATGGTATTTTTGCATTTTTGATAATCTAATTTGTAATTTGCTTTACATTCTCTGGCTAAATAAAGGGTGTGTGTCCCATTAGATAAGCATTGGCTAAATGACTGTAATAAAATACAGGCCTGACCAATTTTGAGCTTTGAGTGGCTCATCAGAATGCAACATTTGTACGCACACACAGACTATAGTTAGTCGTGTAACATGACAGTAAAACTACATCTAGGAATATAGGACAATACATCTGAGACTCTTAACAGCTAATGGATTGCATTGTTTCGTGTGATGAGTTGTCCAGAGCCTTTGCCCATTGAATGCCATTTCGCTACACGGTGACCTTATAAAATGTGTAGTCGTTTCAAACCCGAGTGGATCTACTGTCGCAGCAGCTCAGATCAGACGCTCACAAGAGCACTTTTGCCAAGTTTCAGGCACTCTCACTCAAATGTTCCACATCATTATTCTTTAATCAGACATGGAGGCCATTTAATTTGCACTGTCTGCAGTCTAATAACAAAGCCATAGAGATGGGAACACACGGTACTATAGAAGGCACTGACAGAGGAGACAATTAGGGGGGGGAAAGGATGAGATAGAGAGGGACATGAAGTACACTTAATGTGTGCAAGTGTGCAGAGAGAGGGGGGGGGGGGCGGGGGACAACGACGACGACTAGGTCAACTCATTGACTGGTTGGTCTGATTGATTTCCCCCAAGGGAAGCATTTCAACATTTACAGAAGTGTGAATTCCCAGTCTGTTGGGGAAGGCTTAGAGGCCAGGCATTGTTTTCTAACATGGCCTTAACATCCAAATGACCAAACCACTACTCTTTAGAGCTACGGTGACTCCAGCATGATGCTTGCTATTTGACAGATGATCAGCTGATCCGTGGTGACACTGCCCTGGTTCAAAGACCAAGAATGGCTTTGGTGAAGGAGAGTGGACTTAATTCTTAGCTCAAAACCTGATGTATGTGTCTGGGATAGCATTTAGTCAAGCTAAAAATGGTCTATATTAAACTACACATTTACATGACCGCCATGCATCAAAATGAGACACTAATATAGCCTACCCTTACATTTCAGACTATTTGTTGTAGTGCTGAATAAACAGCACACACACAATAACACAAACTCTCCAAGGACTAGATTGTCAACACAATATTAAGACAAATTATAGTTCCAAGTAGAGGAAACCAGAGAATTATCAACCTTTAACTACCGGTCTAAAGTCATAGTAGTGGTCAAATAGTTAATAGATTAATGGAAAACGATTGAAAGTATGTGATTATTTTTCACTTGCATGAATAGAACACAACAGGTGAGAAAAAGTGAGTGCTTTAGAACAACATACATTTTTCTCCTAAAAAAAGGCACAGTAGGCCATTTGACTTAGTTTCCTATGGAGCTACACAGGACAGTAATGTTATAACTAAATGTTCAGAGCATTGTACCCAATAACGATCAGCTTTAAAATGAATCAAACTTATTGTAATACCTGATTCTGTACATTTTGAGTTCAATTAAGATAGGCCTACAGTACGTGTGCTCTTAGACCCCTATGCAAAAACTAAATTTGTCTTGCACGCTGTACAAATTAATCTACATCGCACAACAAATGTATTACAAGTTGTTGGTAACATGACAATACTCCATTACACATATTATGCAAATCACTGCCTCTTGGTGTTAATACCTACAGTATTAAAGCTTTTAAGTTGCCTTGATGAACAAAAGGTACGGTCAAGAGATAATTTCTTTCCAGAGAAGGGTGCGCACAACTCTTTTACCTGCTGGTAATTAGCCTCTCCCGGTCTGAAAGTGCTGTCGACGGACTGGAAAGTTAAGTTAATGTGCGGAAAATTATGTAGCCAATAAGTCCACCATGGAGCTATGTAAACCAGCCGTGCCGTTGCCATTCCTACTGAAAAGTCCGTTTGTTTTCCTTGCAACCTAGGGAGATGTCAAGACCCCTTAACAAAGTGTATCTGAATAAGTATTTCCATTGGCTTCATGCCGAAAGATATCTGTAGGCTATATTAATTTAATCTAGTTTTTTGTAGTTTGTTATTTGCTCATTGTTTAGCTTGTTCGAAGAGCGCCCCAGCTGCGCTCACTTGTCCTCAATGCACTCACAGGGAAAAATACGCACACATTCACACTCCACTGCTTTCGGCCAAATGCGCGTGAGCCTGAGAAACGTAACACGAGACTTGTCGACGGGAATAACCTGCTTCCAAGCTTGGTCAGAGGCATTTGTCAGTTCATTTTCGGTTACAATTGAACTAATGTGACACATAAATTGAACCTATTTTATTTTTACTAACACATTACTTCTCCTTTAGCAAATACAACTTCCAACCCAATGAAAGCAAGACCACCAATATGGAGGGAGGCTAGTTAGAAGGTCATCATAGCAAGTACATTTCCTTGTAGATAAATACCATAAATTAATTTGAACAAAATATATTTTTCTTTTTTGAGGTGTTTGCTAAATAACTTTTCTCTTCAAAATGGAATAACTGACAAGGACTCCTTTTTCCTTTTAACAAATATGTACATGGCTACGGACAAAAACAACACAATCTAGGAATGTGCTTTTGTACACAACCTGATTGGTAGAAGTAATTAGATCTTGTGCAAAGAAAAGTCATAATTTTCCTCAAAACAAAACAAAAACTGAAAGGTACACAATCTTTCACTTCAATGAGGAAAATGCACATATAGGAAAGACAACGCACTCTGTATGGGAGAACGTAATAAGTATAAGTGACATTCACACAAAATAAAGGTTACAGGTGAACCCCAAAATGTTCAATAAATATTGAATGAATTCCAAGGTTGAGTTGAACAAATAAAAACAGTGAATGATACATTTACAAAGAACACCTGTGTTACATAAACCATAAACTATGTATATATATATATATATATATATATATATATATATATATATATAATGTTTTTGTATACAAAGTATATGCAACAATATTTACAACTCTGTATGTGCAGCTTGTAATGCTCACATACAATGGTCCATGGTAACGGGGGTGTGATTGGAATTGGAAAAACATTTACACTTTCAATCCAATGTCACGTCTGATATTATACAGTTTAAAAAATAAGCATAAGTTTAGCGTAAGAGTCAGTGTAGTATTTCACTGCATGATTTGATGATGCTGCCCTCCCTTAGTTCAGTAGTTAATTCCTGACCTCTTGTGGAGAAGAGGGGAACATTAGTGGATGTATTTTATGTAGCTGTGAAGTGCCTGTGATGTCTATGTTGGTAGTAATGTTGATAGTGCTGCTGATGCTGATGCTGATTAAGAGCAAGAGTAGAGGGGACATTTTGCTGAATATGCCATTGGCAATTTGTCAACATTAGCAAAATGTATGATTTCAGAAAATAATTTGCAAAGAAGTTTTGTATAATGAATTGTTGGTGGTTTTACAAAGTGTCGAATCATTTACTTTCATGAAACACAGGAGCTTAATTATTAAACATAGATCATTGAACTACTAGACAAGGATGTAATGCAACATGTTAATTCGATCAATGGTTTACGTGGGCCTATTAAAGTGAACAGTGATTTAAGCAGCCATATTTAATTGCCATATCTGAAAATGAATCTTTGCAAGTACTGATGTATTGTTGCGTGAACGTCAAACAACGGTAAGGTTGAGAGGGAGGAACTGTAACCAGTAGGGGGCAGCCCAGCATCGCTCATGGAGTGTAACTGCAGTGGAGGATGACCAGTGAGAAGAGACAGAGCTTTACCTTTCAATATCCATTATTCAACCTAATAATGTGGCACAACATTTCTGCATTGCTGTGTTATCGTTATCTATGATATCTACGATATTTCTAAACCGATCAAAATAGGCCTTTCTGGCATAAAACAGCACCTCAAATTAGATATCATCTTAATGAACTGTGACTTGAAGATCCCATCAACTTTTCTTTGCAGGGCTACTTCAAAGAGGATTGCCTGTATAGCCAGCAGAGTAACTAACTGCTGATGGTCCAAAATAAAAAATGTAATAAAAAGAAAAATGTCATGAAAGCCAACTAAACCAAACATTCTCAATTAAATTAAAGTGAGGAAAGGAGACTTGTCACCAGTTATGTCTTCAAGGTCAGCCTGCATCCAGCATTCCTATTCTAATGTTTTATTGGATGGTGAGTTTATTTGAAATGTTTGACTGCCTGTTCCCTTAGGATCCAGTGGTAGCACTTCAGGAGCTTCCTCCTGCAGATTGGCACCTGCTTCAGAACAGATCACCAGGTCTTCGAGGTCAAATAAGAAATTAGCCCTTTGGACTTTTCTAGAACTTTCCAACAGCTTGTCATTACCACACGTTTCAAACGTATAGAATCCAAAATGCACCAGTTGTGAGACTTCCCACCCTTTATTTTTCAAAAGATCCCATTACCGTTCAACCCCCCCCCCCCCCATACGCCCTTCCACTCCTCACACAACATCTCTGGACAGGGCTTCAGATTGGCTTTTTTAATGACGGCTTCAGGTGATTGGTTTATTGAAATGGGTTTTGGGGAGCAAAGTATCCTATTTCCTGGTTATTTTACCACAACATTTGGTGCCAGCCAGAGTAGTTACTTTTCAATTCTACTTGAAAATATGTGCCGTATTGGACTTTTTCCCTTTCATGGTTATTACTTTTTGGCTTTTGAGACTCAAATTCCCATGCTCCATTTTGAGTGATTTATACATATGAATGAAGATTTATGCCTCGTAGCTCATCGTGAGTATTATCCAATCAGACGGGGCCGCTCAGTGGCTCCTGAGATTGCTTAAAGTGTAATATCAATGCCGCAATCCTTGGGATATAGCTTCTCTAAACCATTTGAGTCCGTCCAATTCTATGGTCAGACCATGGAGATGTGTTTATTTACATAATGGTATTTTGAACAGCTGGTTATAAATGGAAAGTTAAGTAGCCAGCTTCCATGTTTGATATTCATAGATGTATTTGATTAGTTTGTAGAAAAAGAATCAAATGTGTCCCACGGCGACGACGAGAAGAACGGCCACAATTTCAAAAGAAAGTATTGATTTCTTTTTATCATTCTTCTTTTGGATTTCAGAAGAGTACGGAAGCAGAATGAGATTCTTAATCACCCCAGGACCTGAAGTGAACCTATTATGAAAGGTAGAGCACTTACTCCACTCTCGGGGTGCACCTCCACAGGATTGGTCACACAGTTGATTTCCCTCTTCACTCGTGAATCCTGCTACGCCTGCTATTGTGTTTGTTGGGATGTTTTCTAATCCAAACCGTTCGTGTGAAACTAAAAAGCGCCAGGTGTCTGGCTGCCATGATTAAACATATATTATTGCATCTACCACATGACTGCTGCTACACGCATTGCACGCCATAGTGATTTTCTTAGTTAGAAGCCAAGGGAAGCTGACACTTTTTTCTTTTTTTTTCAAGGAACGGTTCTTACTTAGCCTGCAATTTATCCAATTACAGTATTACAGCGGCGCAAATATCTACCAATAGCATGATAATGGCTGGGTCCTTTTTTTTTTAAGCTTGTAGAGCAAATCCAATCATTCCAAATAGTAGCTGATGGAAATAATTGCCACAGCGTGGTATCGATCTACTGGGTCGACAGAAGGGAAACAAACAAAGGATGTCAAGGCTGGGAGAAGAAGTCACTATGGGCAATAACGCTGTGTTTGTTTACCGGGTCTGTGTGAGGATCTACTGGCGAAGCATTGAGATAAAGAACAAGCTTTAGGTTTTATTGCCTGATAGCGAAGAAAAAGCCCCCACTGACACCCAGGGTTCTGTTATTCAATCTGGGAACTGGGCGAAGATAAAAGATGGTTGCTTTCAAAACAATCAGCGGCGCCATGGAGCTAGGTCTGGGGGAAGACTCTGCTCTATTCTCTGGGCACACTTAAAGTAGAAAAAAACACCTCTTGTTTATGTGGATTGTATTATGAAAATATTGATCACCCCGACTGTTTCCACAAGAAAAATAAGGTCTCACCACTTCTCTCACTACAATGTGGTGCTCTTGAAATTATTCCCACACAAATAACCTACCTCATTTCATACCTCATTGATTGGACAATCGAACTGACACCACAGTTATTCTATTTTCCTTGTCTTTGTGTAAGGTCAACATGCAGCCACTCTGAGGGCCACTTAAATCCCTGCCTGTCTTCTATTTCAAGCACGCCTGACACCAAAGGAAGAGGAAAGAGTACCGTTCAAGTGGATCAAACATGGAGGGAACGTTCGGAATGATGTCGAGTCTTTTATTGAAGAGGCCACGAGGATCGCGATGAATGTTGCACAGCGTATTTTATTTAAAGGCTTAGAGTAGCCGAGCACCTTCATCCGTGTCCACAGCCTTGCATTCCAACCATCGTTGGACGTATGAATTAGGGGGGAAAAAAACACAAGCTAAGGTAGGCTATTTAGTAACTCGCTCACTCACCTTTGCAGAATAACTAGTAGGCCTATTCGGATATTCTACAACGAACTAATGAGATGTGCAAGTGGTGCATTCCAAACCGCTGACAGCCAATGCAGATAATGAGTTAGCCCCTCAATAAGAACCAGGTCTCAGATTCATTCTCATGTTAAGCACCTTGTCGGAGCGAGCGATAAGGACACATTTAAGGCTTAGGCTAGGGGAACATATGACAAATGATACCTCGGACCCACCCTGGAGGAAGGAGCAGATAAGTGAAATAAATTGGCGGTGGAGAGATCTTAGAGCCAGGCTCAATTGGGCTAATATATGCGAGCGACGCTGTGTACTCTCAAATGGGCTTTAATCTGTGAATTTTAAGTGGTTTGTCACGTTTAAAATGCAATGAATTGTATAATTAGAACAACTAAGAATGTGAATCAATGGGGCGGAAAGACAGTGGCTAATTAAACAGATAGGCTTCCTTCTTAAATAATACCCCCTTGTCTGGGGGCTGAAAGGGATGCGCAATGCAGCCTCACAAAGGAACATAAGGCGTGTCACCGTGGCGAAAGGCGTACCTGTTTGACGTCAGTTGCACGGCACACATTGGGCTAAAGGTGTCGGCGAGACCACCAACGCGAACCAGCACAATGGATAGGTCTGAAACAAACGGACAGGGTTGCACCAGCATAGAGGAGGATTTGGATCAAACATGCTGAGATATATAGGTCATATGCTACAGACGGCAGCAGCCTTCAGCCTCACAAGATACTTTACATCCCCGGGTTTTTTGAGCTCTGCGATTGTTGAGCTTCATTGTTTGCCAGCGAGGGGCCGGGGAGTGTGAAAGATTGATTTAGTGTGCTCCAGGAGCACCGGCTGCTTTCCTGTGTGGAGTTGCAATTTAGATTTAGCAGACAGAGGGCCTGCAATCAGAGAGAGGTGGTAATCAATTTCTGTAGTGTGCGTGTGTGTGCATGTGCGTGTGTGCATGTGTGTGTGTGCATGTGAGTGTGTGAGAGAGAGGGAGAGCGAGAGGCTTGGACGAGAGCCGTAGGGAACAGGTCTACAGTGGGTGCCATCTAACAACAGCGATGATTATCCCTCTTTCCAGCTGCAGCAGCACATATTGCTGCTCTCTTCTCACCTCTCGTGGATACTGTAGACTGTTATTACTCGGACAGACCTTCATCTCATGGTGCACAGCCTATTCTTTTTCCTTCTTTCTGCCGTGGTTAGACCACAGAGAGAAAGAAAAGACCATCTGTTTGAGAGGGATATGAATAGGTCAACTCATGAAATAACAGCTGTATGTGGGAGGACCATTATCTGTCTTCTGTGCACCTTCCATGTGCCCCTGCCTTCAGCTGCAATGGAAATGTCAAAACTATTTAGCCGTGACGTTCTCCAATGCCCCTTTTCATGATGACACAAGCTTTATCTTTCATAAAGTGACAAAAGAAACAACATTCAAATCAAATCGAATGTATTTGTATAGCACATACTATACAAACAGGCAATTTAATGTGCTTTACACAAGGCAAGCAGAATACAAAAAGACCATGAAAGGAATATGAGTCCTCTGAGCTATGTTTTTGAGGTGATTGTTTGCTGATTTTATTATCAAGTTGACGTGGCTGTTGAAATTTAGGCCTGAGTCAATGATGACACCAAGATTTCTAGCTTGGTCCTTGGTTTTCAGAAACATGGACTCAAGGTGTGGTGTTTGCTTACTCGTAGCCTTTCCTATTTAGCACCAAAGATAATAAATGTTTTTCCTTATGTAGCTGAAGGAAATTCTGGCACATCCAGTCATTGACGTCCGCAATGCACTGACACAGTGATTCTATAGTCCGGTGGTCATTTGGTGAAAAAGCTATGTATAATTGAGTATCATCTGCATAACTGGGATAACGGGAGCATGTAAAGATTGAATGGTGAAGGCCCCAAAATTGACCCCTGAGGAACTCCGCGTGTCATATTAGATAGCTCAGATTCATAGTTGCCAATGGACACAAAGTAGTTCCTGTTTTCTTAATATGACTTCAACCAGTTTAAGACCGTTAAACTAGTCCAACCCACTTTCCCAATCTTTCAAAAGTATTTATGGTCAACCGTATCAAAAGCAGCGCTAAGATCCATTTACACCAAGATGGAGATATTGCCAGAGCCAGTGTTTAGACGGATGTCATTTAAAACTTTAACGAGCAGTTTCAGTGCTATGAAGTGGTTGCTTCCAGATTGGAAGGTGTCATGGCAGCCAGTGACTAAGAAATCATTTAGTTGTTGTAAAACTACTTTCTCAATGATTTTACTTATAAAGGGCAGGTAAGAAATAGGTCTGTAGATGTTAATTATTGAAGCATCGAGGCTCCACTTTTTTAGTAGAGGTTTAATAACTGCAGTTTTCAGGGACTTTGGGAAGATGCCAGATTGGAGAGAGTGATTAACTATTTGCAGTAAGTCTGACGCCAGGCACTCAGATACCTTTTTAAAGACGCTTGTGGGAAGAGTATCCAGACATTGTGTACGATATGAACTAGTTTAAAATAGTTCATTTCATTATTTAATTTTGCAGTCAAGAAAACACTTCAGGCTCAAACAGATCTCAGTGTGTACAGATATTCTTTTAACTAAAACATACAGTTCCAGTTGTCAACAACGGAAATCAGGCATATTTTGTGGAAGGACCAAAAAATGCCACCTCAATAAATTGGCTGTCTTACAGTTTTCTCTAACCTGTTTTTTTTTAACTCAGGATAAATTACTAAAACAACTGGTCCAAGAGGATTACACAGAGAACTTTATTTAAACAGCGAATCAGCCATTTGCAAACTAATTGCTGCTTCAAGCTGCTGTTCTGCGACTGCCATTGAATTATCTCTTGGTCTGTTGAAATATTTGCCCTTGTGTAACGGGGGAAAGGTTTATCAGGAAGTTTCATTGAGTGGTTTATTGCAGCTCGAGGATAGTCAGGCCAGCTGGGTCTTCATTAGTTCTAAACACGACCGGTTTTTGGCTGGCGGAGCGGCGGCGAGCATGTTTTTATTGAGTGCCGCGATCCTCAGAATGAGAGAGGGAAGATAGATGAGCGTACACTAAAGAGTTGGTTTTCACCTTGAACATGCCATCACTCTTCCTGACTAATCCTGGGCTCTGCTGTGCATAGGTGGTGCTACGGCATTCCATAAGGCCTGCATGTCACACACACACACACACACACACGTGATACACCTACACACGGGCGTAGGAAACTGATCAATCATCAAACCATCAATTCCCCGTACGGCACCATACAGCCCCAGCCTTATCCATTAGCCTCAGAGAGCATGGCACTGCAATATGTTGCCGTGATGCGGGATGAATTATTGGTCTTCCTCTATGACATGGCGATGGAAATACAGTTTGCTGCATTGTCTAATGAGACACACACGCGCTAACTGACACACAGCTACGTCAAGTCTTTGGAAAACCGCTGTCACCACACAAACACATCGACGGCTGCCGTTGTCAAAAATCGCCTCCAAAAACCTTCCCCGGAAAAGTTTCCCGGCGTATCGCGTCTGGTGGAAAGTAGTTGGCTAAGGATGCGGGGCCGTGTGGCGTTCTGACGCCCCTGGAGCTCCAGTGGCAGACAGACGAGCAAGGCCAGCCGGGGACGCTGTCTACTGGGATGGACAGCTGAAGCCTGGTGGGATGGCAGCCTGGTTGTACCTGTCTCCACTCTAAGTGGACGGGGAGACGTCCGCGTCGGGCCCCAGCCTGCTATTAATGCATGAAACTGTCTGCCGGATGAGCGCTGTGTGTGTGGTGTGTGTGTGTGTGTGTCACCGCGCCGCTCCTCCTCCCCGCCCCGCGTCTTTACCATTGTATTTAAAGCGGCTTGAACGGACAGCTGGGTAATGAATGCCTGGCAATGTTTCTGTGGGGAGCGGGACTCTTAAGCTGGGGGTCGTGGCAGCGGGAGAGCGGCGGGGCC
This sequence comes from Galaxias brevipinnis, assembly GCA_036023535.2. NCBI lineage: Eukaryota > Metazoa > Chordata > Actinopteri > Galaxiiformes > Galaxiidae > Galaxias > Galaxias brevipinnis. The sequence goes on along the minus strand of JAVQIZ010098818.1, from coordinate 5,471 downwards.
CTTTTATTTTCGCGGCTCTCGACTCCCCTCAGTAGCCTGACGACAGCCTCGTGTGTTTCTATTAGCGCCGGAGAGAGCGTCCCCGTACAGGAGTCCTCGGCGAGTTGCCGGGCTGCAGTCCCATTGTAGGAGCCGCCGCGCGCCATGATGAATGGCGCTGCATGGAGATGAGCCTCTGGAAAATCCCGGCCTGTATGGAAAATGCACGATAGTGCTGCCTCGATTGTCCCCAGGGTCCTGGAACCTGGTGTGTCTCTCGCTCTCGCTCTCTCTCTCTCTCTCTCTCTCTCGCTCTCTCTCTCTCTCCCTCTCTGTAGCCTCTCATTATTGATGATGTGGGGTGGCTGTCGTCGGGAACGATGACAGCGATGACACACACATTGGAGCACACACACACACACACACACTAAATGAACTGGGGTTGAAAATAGGGTGTCCACCCAGGAGAGCGAGGAGAACTCATTGTATGTGGGATGAGGTGGGAGGAATCGATTTGACCTCGACGGCCGTCCGCGTGGCGAGAGACGACGCAGACCCCACGTGAGAGCGCCAGCCCTCCCGCCCGCCTGCCTGCCCGCCCTCTGCATTGAGACATCAACGCGGAGGAAAATTGACGCCGCGTGAAATTCCCACATGATGAGAGCAAGTGGCACCCCAGTGCAGACGCTCATCTCCTCGGCCCCAAATTGATATTCTCTTCACGTGCTGCCTCACCCACGCCCCCCTCTTCTTCTTCTCCCGCGTGTGCGGTTTTGTTTGGAGGCAGACAAACCATACAGCGCGTGCCTCGCTTGTGTTTGACTGATCTCCACCTTCGGCGTGGCAGCCTGATAAGATTGGGCTCCTGCTGACATGAAAGGTTACACCGCTCCACTGGTGGGTGCGGGGAAGAGGGAAAGAGGCTGCCTTTGAGCTGGAGGAGAGAGGAGCCGGCAGAGAGGAGGACTGACAGTCTGGGCTGGGGAAGGAGGATGCTGAGGGGCTACTCTACTTCTTGGGAGGATTGCCACTGCGGGGCCCTCCCACCACACAGGAGGGCACGCATAGTCAGTCCGTCCCTCAGCAACCGACTAGGATTTAAACATCCATAAAAGGGGTATCTGTACCTTCAGTAGGATGTTTTTTTCTCCCTCCCTTAAATATTCTCCGCCTCCTACCGAGACGGATGAAAAAAATGTTTTTCCTGCAGGTGACGAGCCCCAGGCTGAAAAATAAACAAAAATAGAAGAATGGATGTGTTGGAGAGAGTGATTTCCCATGTGATGAATCTATCTAAACAAGGGGAATGGCCCTTTAACGAGATTACCTTCCCTTCAGTCTAATGGATTTGACTCTGGAGACAGAGTGATCTGGCAGCATCAATTCCCTTGTTTACGGAAAATGCTAACATTTGCAGCCACCCCCGGACAGACAACCCAGCTGATGCATTACTGCAGGAATCAATCGCTCCCCTCAGCCCACGCTTTATATCCCCATTTGTAAAACCAGCGCAAGGACCATTCACTCTCTCTCTTTCTCTCTCTCTTTCTCCCTCCCTCCCTTCCTTTCTCTATAAATATCTCCCCCTTCTCTCTCGCTCTCTCTCTCTCTCTCGCCCCTCGCTGTCTCTATCGCTCACTGTCTGAGGGTGTGTCTCTCTCTCTTTCCCTCATTGTCTGTAGGCGTGCCTCTCCCTCTCTCTCTCTCCCCTTTCATTTCCCCCTCTTATCGCCAGCTCACTTGGAGCAGGCTGGATCCCACAGGGATGCAGTGCCGGCTGCTGTAAAAGTTGGAAAGAAAGACCATTCGTTTTTGCAGTTGCTTACATTAAACTCCTCAATGTGTGTGTGTGTGTGTGTGCGTGTGTGTTTGTTCCTTCTCTTGGCTGTCAGAGCGCTGCGGCGGATCAGTTAGGGACACATGGCGTCATAATGGGATGACAGCGTCCCTTCACCTGCCAGGCCGCTTTGACGGCCCTGCGTCTGTGGGCCTTCCTCGGGTCGGGGCGGCAGGTTTGGAGGCTGCCCTGGGAGGAGAGCCCTGGAGCGGCCCTGCTCCTTTTGATTAATGGACCTTTCTTGGCCCCTGAGTGAGCAATTATCAGCGGGTCGGCACACTCGTTCATCACTGTGACCAAGCAGAGGTTACACGGCACGGCGTAGCGTCATAGCATCCACACCCCACCCCCCCACCCTTACCCTTACCAGGCAGGCCTATCGAGGTCCAGCTCAGGTAGACTAGGAAAGCCTAGAAAAGCCTGGTGGGAGGAGGAGGAAGAGGAGGGTGGGGGAGGAAGGAGGGAGGTTCATTTGGAGAAGTGGAAAACAGAGTGAGAGTAGATCAAATTTCCCCAGAGTAATTGTCTACCTTCTGCTGGAGCTTTCCTGAAGCTGAGAAACACCACGGAATCCAAACATGCACTGTTGTTGGAGGACCGGGTTCCTAATCTGCTCTGTAACACAATAACTAGAATTTACAGGCGCCTTACTGTTGTGCCAGGGGCCCCCACTGTCCACAGGCACTAGGAGATACTGCTTTTTTTTATACATTTTTTCATGAGTCCAGACCCTTGACACGTCATGCATTTGATATATGCTTTATTGACATGTTTGTGCAGAGAGACGTCTGGAGAGATAAAAAAAAAATTGCTTATCTTCCCTAAAAACCCAGAGGTGGAAATTGCTGAGGGTGGCTGATTAAGACCAACACAATGAAGTTTATAACTGGGTTTAGTGAGAGGATTTATCAGATGAGAAATGTCCTGCCCCAGGAATCTATGATGCATATTGAAATCGAGAACATGGTAAGACAGTGCATCGGCAATCGCTACCCCGATGGCATTAGATCGATAAGCAATTTTCAAGAGTAACACGTCATGGTCTGCTTTGCTTAAACCCAGACATGATCTGCCCATTGCAATTACTTGTACATTGATCTCAAAACGTTCTGCTGAACATAGTTGCGGGCTCCATCTTGTCTTCACCAATGTCGGCCACGAGGGGGGGGGGGGATTGAGCTTTTGCCTGTAATGTGTAAATGCAAGACATATCTCATCTGTTCTGCATCGACGCCTACCTCCCCGTGAAAATACATCAGAGGCAAACCTATATTTACCTTTATTGCACCTCTCTGTGCCTTCGTTTATTAAGACGCAGCTGGAGTCGTGGGCTAAATTGGCGTGCATGTGTCCGAGATGCCCTCTGGGGTCCTCGAGGACATGTCTAATGGGCTTATCCTGTATAACCAGGGCCGTTTGGTCCTGTGGCTCAGGGCAATTTCCACCTGTAATCACTGATCCGCTCTCCTGCTGTTTTAAATATGCAATTAACAGCATTATTGTGCATGCGAGGGACCAACAATTTACCTGCAATTTACCTGCAATCTAATAGTCAATTATCAGTGTCTGCAGGCTGACCCCAGCAGCTAATGGCTTTGGAGGAGGGCCAGGATCTGATTTCCTTTAAAGACACTAATGGGCTGTCAGCCTATACATTATGAATGCCAACCACGTGAGCGCAACCACTCACACCCCTGCTGGCTATTAGAAAACTTTCCCCTTCATTGATTCCTCACTTTACTTTTAGATAATGATTTCCCCTCCCCCTTTCTTTCCTTCCATTTGTGTTTTATGCATGCCGGGGCGTCTTTCAAAGATACTTTGGTTTTTGTAGTCTCCCCTACAGGCGGAGAAAGGTGGCAACCGCGTGGAATGCATTCCGCACACAAACAATTTGTTTGACCGGCCCGCTCTTATTTAGGACTGCGCAATGCATGCACGATGAGCAATGTCCCTGCCTCTGTTCAGTGTGTACGTGTGCGAGTGAGCTTGGGTGCCCCGGCCACCTGAGAAACAGCGAGGAGTCGGGCTGCCTATCCCCTGTGTCTTCACCCCGTTGTTTGGAATACCGAGTGCCTGAGGAAAGATTAGATGGATGCTATTTCATGGCCTATAAGCATTTAAATGATTATAATCATTTCGATCGAAAGGCCCAACATCGGTTTTGAAGATCCACGGGCTCATATATCATTAGTGTTCTGGGGTGTGTATTTTTTTGATGCTACAAGGAAATCGTTTAGAAAAAGTAATTTACTGAAGAGCATGATAGCAACACATTCTGGTTCGCATCCGAGAGAGAGAAAAAAGAGAAAACCCTAAATAAAAAACATTTGTTCAAGACCTTGATGCTTTTATGCTGTTGAAATACTGAAATGTGCGGCTGGCTCCTCGCCCCTTCAGCACTGCCGCTCCACTTCTGCCAGCCCTCCCACTCTCCCCCCTTTTTTACCTCTCCCTGTCTCCCTGTCTCCCGCTCACATCTTTATATCACTCCAATTTTCACATGGCGAGATGGAAATTGAGTGGGAGGGCCGGGGAGCAGGATACGACGGAAGTCTCCGAAAGTGGCCCCCCCCCCCAATTCTCCCCCCCCCACCCCTCCCAAAAAAATAAAACCCAATCTCAGCCGTGTTCATTGGCTCGCTCCACCTCCATGGCTCGGCTGTCCCTTCCCATCTGCGACGGGCCTCACCTGCACATCTCTAGAATCTCAAAGAGCCTCACGCTGCAGGAGGGGGGGGGGGGCAGGGGAGGGGGTTGAGTCACCTGTGTCGGCCCACCCCCAATCTCTCACCACCCGAGATTGGACGCACACCACTTGCCCTCTTTTCTTCCCATTTAAGGCCAAGTGGTTGCTTCGTGTCACAATAAATGGAGTGGACCACCGGAGGCTCACTCCCAGAGAATTGTTAATGTTCTTAAGGCTTGGCGGAGCCGAGGAAGAGCGACCGCGCTCCCAAGCCAAACGCCGCGCGGCCACTTCGTTGGTACCGGTGGCGTCTGTGCTTAGTTCCACAACCGTTTTTTTTTTGGCCCGAGGTTTATTCCCAGACCAACGGGCAGATGAGAAGCCAGCCCCACGCGTTGGCTATCTATCAGTCGGTAGTCCCTGCCCTGGGTGCTGTGGAGCCCCCAAAGCTAATGGGACACTGCATCCCTGCTTCACCACACTGTCAGGCAGGCGTCACATAGAGCAGCAGCCATTGGGTTGTGCTCCACCTTACACCTAGCATGGCCAGGTCAAACCCAATTGACAGCACAGCGCTGACAAGTTGGACAACTTGTTTTTTCCCCCCGAAAGGAATATGGGGACAGCGTTGAAAAGTGTGTGGAACGAGCTGCGGATAAATAACAATGCCTGGGAAAGTTATGCGCTGTTAGGGTTTCAGCATGCGCGCTTTTAAACATAGTATCACAACAGCATCCATTTGTTTTGAATGTAGGCCTTACAATCCAATTAAATGTGACTAAACTGTGCTCCCCGAGCATCCACTGACGAATGAAAGACTACACACACAGTACCTTTTATTGGAGCTGTACGCTTTGATCTAGTGCATGGGTGCAACACACAAGCCGGCAAACTATCTGCTTATTATGGGGGCCTGAGGAATAAGGATCCTCAGGGCGTTCTAATCTAGATGACTGACAGTAGCAC
>JAVQIZ010098811.1:0-27881 GCA_036023535.2 Galaxias brevipinnis | reverse complement strand
CCTGGGCAACTCCTGAAAAGAAGAGAGTCCAGCCCCTCTCCAGGACTTGGGTTCCAGAACCAGAGCTATGCGTCGAGGCGAGCCCAACTATATCTAGTTGGTACTGCTCCACCTCCCGCACTAGCTCCGGTTCCTTTCTCAAATATAGACATTTTCCTCCACGGAAACCTTTAACTTTTAACCTCCTGCTAGAAAAATGAAATATGTATAAACATACGTGATTGGCTGAAAGGGAAAGTCATATCTGATTGGTTACAAAACTTCCCATTTGAAAAAAAATATATACGTGAGTCGAACTGTGGCAACTGATAATGCGCTCCAAAGTCAGAGCTGTTGTGTTTACCCAACTACACATTGAATCACGTCGCATTGTACACATGCGCTGATGTTTTCGTTGCTGTCGATCTAGAGCAGACAGTGAAATTTGGCCAGAACGGTAAAAAGAACGGCTCTACGACTCGGTTCCCTTCGTTCGTACCAGAGAAGAGCCGTTCCAAAGAATCGGATCGTCCGCGAATGGCGCATCACAGCTTCATCGACTGTTCAGTTCTGTATCAACAAAAATTATAGTCACATGATAATAACAGGCAAATATTGCCTTTCTGATCATATCTCTGAACACAATCTATAATACAAGTTCTTATACACATGAAATGCATGTACAAAAAATCATATTCATAAATGCAGTACTTATGTTATTTTTGTGTTTGCAATTGGTTTTGCAATAATATACTAATGTTAATTTAGTAGTAATCATAGTAACATGCATGCACACGTATGTACTGGAGGCTGAAGTACCTACTGTAATCATGACATTTTCTGCAGTAGACAGACCATAAACAAAACCCAAACTCAACATAATAATGAATTTACTGTACCCATTGTGTTCTTTTAAAGTTATGTTTCCATTGTTTTGAAACAATTTTATTTTTAAAACAGTCCCTTAAATAGAAAAGTGACTGACCATAGATGCAGCCTACTACTCTGACTATCTGGAACAGAGGTGTAAGGCTTATGATTATCCATTTTGTTTTGAATGCATGAAGATACATCTCTATTCTTGTGCAAAACTTTCAGTGCTGTGTTCGCTGCAGTTAAACAAGCTGTCAGTTAAACTTATTCTTTGTATTTGCTTCAGGAAGTGGGGACTCAACAACTGAAAACAGACAGGCTTACCCATAAAGGTTGGTGCAGTGAAAGACGGGGTGGTTTTGAGTATACCACGTGATGAAACATACTTCCTTTAAGTGAAAGACTTGCATTTTTGTTCTCTCTTATCTTTTTTAATCTATCACAGTTTGAGGAATGGCGGGGACAAGGTAAGACAGTACTTAACAGCCAGTGTAGGGGCATTACTTCAGTTTGTAATTTAAATGTACTTACTGAATGGTAATCTGGGTCAGTGATGGTTCAAACCACCTTTACTTTGGGTTATTTATTCTATTCGTGTCCTTTTGATAATTTGATAGCACATATGATGCTTCATTCCTGCGTGGGTTAATGCCTTTTTCATGCAAAAATTTGTATTTCACCTGAATAGGATTGTAGTGTTTTAATTGATTGAAATACAATATTATATAAAATTATAACATTATATAATTGTAGCATTTAATAATGCTATTCTAATCGAACTGCGTAGTAAGGTGGGGATTAAAACCGAATGTATTGCATGGTATGACTTTCAACTTCCGTAGTTTGTATGGGTTCGTTTTGTTTCCTGTTTGTTAGCAAATTTTCTCCTATTTACATTTTTCCATATACATATTTATTATTAGATTAAAACAAGAAAATCTATAAGTTCCTTATTTTATGTAATGTTTTTTATACTTACAGGAGTTATCCAAATACATATTAAAACCTGTGTTAGAAAATCCTTTTTGCACCTTCCAGATTTTTAGGGTGACGGAAATTGTTTAGGCAGTATTAAGTTAAACATGATATATAAAGAACAGTTTTTCACTGTTGTTGAGCATGCAAACCTCTAAGAAATTCACATTAGGTTTACATTATTTGAAAAACATTTTAGCAAGTCAGTTAAATATGAAAGCACGCCACAAGTTGTTGGCTGTTTCTATTGACAGACAATCTTTACAGCAAGTGAAGTTTTGCAACACTGGTGAAGCAATCAGAACAGGAAGTCCCAAGACAACTTGCTTCGATAGATAGGAACTGTACCCAAGTCACAGAATTTGAAAGAGATTGTAATGGAACAGCTCCTCACTGCACTTGTATGTGTGTACAAGGACAACTATAGGCCTATAACAATTTAGGCCTATAACTTTAAACCCAGTGGACATCCAATGAAATTCAGTATATCCAGTGGATCCAGTGAAACATGATTAGTGAGAAAATGGGATGATGTGTCTTGAACATTTGAGTATCTGATTCTAAATTGTGTATTTTAAATTTTATTTGTGATTTTATATTTTTCACTTAGAATCACAAATCTACAGAGCATTGGGAAGCCACCACCTCTTATTCAGCCTCATCAGCTCTCCATAGCATCACAAGGTGGCGTTCAGATGAGGATCAAGAGCTCGCAGAGCTCTGGGGAACGCCTCAGTCAGTCCAAGTCCATGGTCCTGCAAGATTCAGACTTGCCACCAAAGCCTGTAAGTAAGTCACATATTACGGGACAACTAGGCTTCATGAAGATCATAAACCATGTTCATGCTAAAATAATGTCTCAAAGTCAACGATCAATGACTATTGAAACAAAAAGGAGGGTGTCGTTTGGGCCAACTAAAAAAGCTGTAAGGCAACATTATTTTCGTATGATATCAAAATAGTTTATAGTTGGAATAAATGTAGTTATACTAAAGGCTCTCTGGACGTTTTCACATTTGGCGAGTTTTGTTGATAGAAAATTATAGTAATTATGATGGTGGTCTTTCTAAAGTATTGTGGCACATTAGGTAATTATATTTAGCTTAATTGAGCTGATCTCTCTGACTAGGGCCCTTTGGGAAAACCAGGGGTAGAAGATAAAACAGATGATCCATTAATAAAATGAGCAATCTGTTGCAACATATTTGGAATAATGTATTCACTGTATACTGTTAACAATGATCTGGTTATAACCCAAATGTTATTTAACAGGTTTAAGATAACAGTTACACCAATTGGCTATTTCAGAATGTTTCTTTCGTGAAGCATTGCTCCTGTTTAGTTACAGTACAAAAGTATCATTTGATCTGAACCCCGTCCGGTTAGTCGATAGTCACGAAATGCAATAACATCATTGAATAACTTATTTGATTGATAGACTATAACAGCCTAGCGAACATCAAATGTTTTCTCTTTCTTGTTAGATAATTATGTAGACAATACTTATTTGCAAAAGACCAGCTTGCAATAACAACATTTTTCTCTAGGGCAGAGAGGCACAGGCTACTCATGATAATTAACTGGTTCCCACAGACAATAAACATGGTCGTTAACACACAAAAACTATTACTGTAACGTTGCATCAGTTCACCATTCAAGTGCTGTTTTGGTTGTTCTTTTTCTTGCACTTTTATTTCATTGCAAATGAAGACATAAAGGTTAGCTATAAGTTAGCTATAAGTTACAAATAAGTTGCCACTGTTGAAAATTACAAGAGAGAATAATTATGGTGCAAGCTCAATGCCTGTGTTGTATTGTCCAGCACAACACTTAACTTTCTGTCATCTTAGAAAAGACAGAAACACACAAAATGTACTGGACTGTACAACAAACAAACAAACAAACAGAAATACACTCTGTGGGCTCAATGGTTTTACAGATAGTTCTAAAGATTTCTGGAGAGATGTGAACAGTAGAGGGCAGGCCAGCGCTATGCTAGAGTAAAAATAACTTCAAGCTACAGAGGACTAACTCCAGACTGCAGTTTTGCAGAGAAGGAAGAGCAATTCAAACTTTCAGCCCTGTACCGCAATGACACAACTCAAACGCAATAAAGTTCATATCGCACAGTTCTATGCAGATAGTTAAAAAAAGGCCTGCTACTTTTTTACATCTATTATCACATTCATGACTAGAGAATATTTTACAAATGAATGGATGGAATAATCGATTGCATTTTTTATCATATTAATACACCATGATATCATTATTGACAATACAGTTGTTGAATTATAGCCTCAAATCAGTTTGCTGTTTTTGTATTGTATGCAATCTAATCTCATTAATCCTGGTGGATTTCCACATTAATGCTGTCCATCCCCTCTATAACATGTGCGAGACACATTGTGCTAATTAGGCCTTGTATATTTACCAAAGTCGAATGTATTTCATTACCCATTAAAGGCACAGTATCTAAACAGAAATTGTAAGAGACAAGATTTGTTCAATATTCAATATACGTTCCACATTCAATATCCTTTTTTCATAGATTCCTTATTTACAGCTGATTCAGTATAAAAAATGATAGACCAAAAATAGATAACCTACAAAATAGTGTTTGGGACAAAGAATGTATCTTTGCTCAATGCTTCCCTCTTCTTCCATTTACCATAGATATCCCGCCACCGGAGGAATAAGTCTCAGCATAACATTGGTGGTTCTGGAGTGGTAGACATTCAAGTGAGTATGATGACCTTTCCAGAACAATGTCACAGCCCATGGTAAAACATAATAGTAAAATATCAGACTCCCTTTGGGCTTATAAAGAAAACTGCAGAAATTCACAAAAAAAAAGTCAAATTCAGTAAAAATTGCTAGACCCTCTTAAAGAGGGCTAATATATTGGTCTTGTTTTTTATTTGTATATGAAGTTGTATTTGTCATTAGTTCTGGGCATTGGATCTTTTTGCCACACAATAATATTAATTTCTCTTAGACTCTATTTATAATCTGATTGTGTATTTTATAATCAATGTACAATTTCTGACCATCTTGATACAAGCTGAAAATCTCTACTGTCTTTCAGCTGGCTTTTAAAGGTGAATATTTGAACAAAGCCAAAATTTCAGAAGGCGGCAAAAAGCTGAGAAAGAATTGGACAACAACATGGGTTGTTCTGGACAATAATCGGCTTATGTTCTACAAGGACAGCAAGCAGGAGACTTTAACTAGTTTGGTAAGAACTCTGCAGGTTGACTTTGCATATTTTAACTTTACTCTTTGTATCCTTTACCCTTACTATCTTTAAGTTATTCATTTTTCTTTCTATTTATATGTGTATATATATATGTGTGTGTGTGTGTGTGTGTGTGTGTGTGTGTGTGTGTGTGTGTGTGTGTGTGTGTTTGTCTGTAAGTAAAAGTGGCAGCAAATTCAAATGTAGCATCAATGGTGAGGGCTGGCCACTATTACCAGTTGAATACGAGAGGACCAACGTTCAATTATGGCCTCATATCAACCTTCAGAGAGCTTGCCTATTAGCATTAAGAGTGCAAATGTTGAGTGAACGCACACTATGTGCATTTTAATTTGATTCCAGAAATGAACCGTTTTCTTTTCATTTTCATATTTTTCAAACTGGCAAATTAACTTTGGCTTTGATCCCAAGGACTGGAGCTCACCCCATCAAAAAGCAATGAGGAACTGTTTACCCCCTCATGGAAACTGCTGTATGTGTGTGTGTGTGTGTGTGTCTGTGTCTGTGTCTGTGCACACTTGTGTATGTGCTCATGTACACGCGCACATTTCTACACTTTTACATGTTTGTGTATGGGTTTGTACGTGAGTGTCAATCCGTATCTCACTTTAATCCACCCTGGACTGATGAGGCTCGAACATTTATATCGAAGGGAGTTGGAGACAGACAAACACGCATGCAAACACACACACACACACACACACACACACACACACACACACACACACACAGGCACACACGCATGGACAGGCATCAGGACTTGGTACAGAGAGAGTGTAAGAGAGAAGAGAATAGTGAAGGGGTGGGGTTTCTCTGAAATGAGCTTGCCATGCTTTTTAATGAAGCTCCTAGGACTTAGTCAAAGCCTTCTCCCTCACTGAGCCTTATGAGTGCAAGGTCTGTCAGAGTCTTGCAGTCCAACAGTTCATTATTTGAGCGCAAAATTTTCAGACTGGGTTACAGATTGAATTGTAGAAATCATTCTATAGAAATCATGCGAAGTGCAGTGAAAAGTTTATTTTGACCTATGACCTGTAATACAGTCTTGAGTGTTTGGACCATTTAGTTTAGCATTCATTATCATTGTAGCTGTCTCATACTTTCAAAACTAAAGTTAACACCTACAGAATGTTTTGTTTCAGGGGGTCATTGTGGGAAGTGTTTGGGTCTAGATATACAATGTCGTCATGGATCTACACAGTAATAGTATGAGCTCATCTGAATGGTACACTGGCAATCTGTGTTATTTTAATAATTATGCATCTTTATGTGCTTTATTAAATATATACTGTAAATTAAGTGTGAAATAGGACATATGGAAAGTATGTATTTAAGCAGTATATAGTATCAGGTCAGCTTCTTATTTAAAATAATACTAAAACAAGAATATAACAGAAATCTTGTTTATATGAAATTACATGGTTACATAATCACTGTACTTGTACTTGCAATCCTTGAGATTCTCTGTCTTGAAATTCTTTGAATTAGCTGAGACCACAGTAAAACGCAATGATATCTAAATGGGTTAGCATGTCTTTTACTTTAATTAGTCCTTGCCTCAGAAGCTGTTTTTTCCTAATCAAAAATCTCCTCAGCTGTAAAACAATACCATTAATTTTTTTCTTTTCGTTTACTTTTTCTTTTCTTTTTTTACTTTGCATGCACCCAGTAGCAATTGAGATAGAGAATTAGAATACCATACTGAAATTACAGTGAAGGTACATTCTCATTCTATTAAATACTGTACCCACCAAAATATGTCCCAGGGCCAGTCAATATACAAATACATGTTTGCATATCATTAGAAAGGTGGACACACTTCTTCATCTGTGTTAAACCTCATTGAAGGTCTTGTTCTGCATACAAGTGCCTGTCATCAAACATCACTCACACAACTACTGCTATGTAATATTATTTTTGTCACTGTAGTAACACTTGTGTGTAATTTATAGACAACCCTAACAATTTCTCTGTGTTCACAATGTAAACTTTACTTTAGAAACCTGGGTGCAAGCTGGATGAAGTGGACCTCTGCATGGCGCTGATTGAGTGGACAACAGAGAAGTCAAGCAGAAAAAATGTGTTTCAGGTAGAACCATACACCCACCCATATGTGAAAGTGTGCTTGTTGCGTGTTATGTTTTTGTGAAAACAACTATTTCATGTACATTATACTTGTGTGTGGAACTCTGGATAGTGTGTGTTGGCCTACTTGACAGTAAAGCTGCTTGTTGTTGATGCCAATGGGATATCCTTAAGAATCCATGCGCATTATATCCTGAAGATTTCTGCAGATTCTAATCCCAATTTTTAAATAGAATATTTGATCAAGTCCTCAGAGCTTCGTGGTAACCACCTGCTATGAAAACTATTTTCAATTTAGTCAGATTGCATTTTAAAAGGTGATTTTGGGCCATCGTCTTACATCTTGTCATATTATGTTAAATTGGTTATGTGAATGTACGCAGAAATACTTTCTTCTTATTGCCTTTTGAAGATAATCTTTTGATAAGGGTTTAAACCAGGGAAGCAAACCAATGATCAATTCATTGGCGAGGCGAGTGTTCATGAGGAAATTCTGTGATAACGGGGAAGAAAGGGAAGAGGATGAGAAAAGATTTCCCGATCTCATCAAACGCTTAAGACACTTCAGCGCTGCAGTGTACTACTCTTCGGCACAGCATTTCAACTCTAAAATCTTAATGCAGGGAAGATTAAAACGGGAATTACAGCATAATCTTGAATAATCCAAGTGCCATGGACAGAAAAGTGCTTGTAATGCGGACGCAAATCTATTCTGAGGTCTGACAACATTGTCAATCAACACCAGGATTAGAGTTAAAATTAGCACGGAAAGTTACTGTGAATCTTGCGCCATCCCAGAGTGTAATTTATCGTCTAAGAAATGCTTCTTTAAGATATGCCTGCCAGATAGATAGATGTGATTAAAAACAGTATTAATACTTCTACCCACACATGTCACCACTTCTCTATGCCCTTGATTGCTGGGAAATATTTTTGTTGCTGAGTTATTTCAAAGAGGATCACAACATAATTTGTCTTTTAACCACAAAAGATCAAGGCAATTTTAGGTACCATTGCTTATAGTGACATTAGATGGCTTTGATATTACTGTGTATATGATTAGGAATTGGCCACATATTTCCAGGTTTTACTTACTATCCACTTAAAAATGTAATCAGCACCATCTAGGCAAAATGTCCTCCTCACATTGACAATTCAACGTATCATTAGTTTGTTGTTTTAAATGCATTGCAAAAGATTCATTGTTAAAGCATGAAACATTGTCCTTCCTCTCACTTAGTAACACATTAAGAAGAGTAGAAGTGACGTTTTTTCCCACTCTGTCCTCCCTCTTATTATTTACCACATTCCAGTAAGGGAGCATTCTCCCTGGACAGTGCAGTCGTCAACAGACCGGCCAGGCAAAGACGGAGGTCATGACCCTGATCAGAGTTGTGCCTTTCAGTCCACTTTACTAAGACCTCTCTGTTTGCCAGCTGTTTTTCCCAGCAGTCATTTTCTCAGATCAGTGACTCCGTTGCCTACCGCGGAAGACCTGCACTTCCTACAGGAAGTTATGGCTAAAAAGGATAGAGGAGGGACTGAAACTCAAGCTCTTCAGGCAATATACTTTTCTTTATCCTGAGAGTTGAAAGTTGGTGGGGGAGTGGTCGACTAAAGAAGGGGTTCAATCAATTTATGAGGGTCTGCTCTGTAGGGATTAGCATGGTTGCGGTCCTGCCGGAGGGCGGTAGAGTTAGGAGCTGGAGTAATCTTTTTTTGCAATTGTTGATAAAATGGAAATCAGCTTTACAAATAGGTGCTTATATTGTATCATCAAGCTCAGTGTAATTGTTCGCCGAATTAGACGCTGTTGCTGAGAAACTCACAGGCCCACCCAATTCGATGAGCTGAAGGGACAGTGGGGGTGAAATGAGAGGATGGTGTTGCTGCGCCATTGTCACAGACATAGTATTTACTCAGCTGCAGTGTCAATTTGACTTGACATTGTCTCCAACCTTCCGTTTACTCATAAATATCATAATCTGTGTACGTTTGACCATGTATTGCTGTATTGTCAGTACCTAATTAGAGACATTTTGGAGGACCTCATGTTTTACGTAGTCAACACTTGGCCCTCATATGAGATTCTAAAAACAATGTGCGCTTCCGGTCCAGCGCACATGTTATCGAGCTATCAGTAACAGTCATAGTTGACAAAGTGTAACGCACACCTCCCAGATTACACGGTGAAAGTGTTTCGCTTTGTGTTTGGACTCTCCTGACACCTGAGGGACCCCCACATATCATGCCATGCTTGTGGAAAGAATGCATAGACAAACAGAGCTTGAAACTAGAGCCATCAGGCAAAGGGGTTTTCTGTGGGGTCACTGTTGTTTGGAGGTTAAGCACAGATAACAGTTTGCCCGTATCAGTGCCAGGTTAGACGTCACTTGGGGGTCCAAAGAACATTATTGTTTTCTGTTTTCATCACACAAAAGCAATGTATAATTTTCTCTGACTCTTCTTACCAAGTTGAATATTGTTGTGTAGTCCTTTCCTTTGTGCCCCTACAAATACTAAGCCATATGTAAGTAAATTATTGTACGTACAGAAAGAGGGAATCTACAGTTAGTATTTTAAGGGCACTATACTTTAAATGTTTTAATGGAAATGCAAGACAGTCCTGCATTTGTATGCAAAAGCAAATTGATCATGTTTCCCTTTTTTCAAACTAATATCAGCATTAATTATAGGACATCTTTCTTTGAGATGGACTAAAGGCTCAAAAAGATTCCCTTGAGGCTAATACAAGTTGAAAATATCTGACATTGCCCAAAGAATCAAAAGAAGCTAACTTTGAATAAGTGGTCATGCATTTTTCATACATTTCTGAATATCTAAGTGTGTGTCTGGCTTGAGTGAGTTAAAAGCAAATAACAAAAGGAGGAGAAATGTCAGAATTCTAGCAACTCCCTTGAAGAAAGCGAGACACAAGTAGCACTGTGTCAAAGGCGTCTGTTTTATCAACTGGCCACTGCGACAAAGCTGCCGACACTTGCATCCCTCTCTCATCACTAATTGATTCTTTTGAGTTTTGGGCGACTCTTGCTGTGAGCTCCCACTACCCTCTCGGCTATGGTTCTCACAATCATGATCTGGAAAAACACATTCTAAAACAACATGTGAGAGGACCAAACAACAAAAATGATGAAATAAAGCCTGAGGCTAGAAAATAATGAGTCCATTTTAGTTGAGGAACCCTAACCTGCCACCATTCCAAAACATTGCTTTTAAACATTTGTCTTGACAAATCACAAGGAGGTTACATATTCTTGCAGAAGATCTAGCACCAGTAGCCTTTTCAAATGTTAAAGGTGAATAATGCTGGCTGCATTTCAGCTACAGTTCAGAGGAGGACTACGGTGATAAGCACAAAACATCTCTTCCTGAATGGTCAACAACTCTTAAGTTGATTCATGCCCAGTGAGAGTGATATTGTTACACTCTGCACATGCTACACAACAGCCACCTCCACAGCATCACCATTAAAAATCATCCAAAGCCACACATTCTATTTTCTGTATTTTCTGGCAGACTGAAAAGATACAAGTAATACAAACAATGTAAATAATACATGTGCCATTCACACACAGTAACACAAGGTACATGTGTTAAAGTGTGAGTGCTTGTAGTGAATAGATTGTGCCCGTAGTGTTCAGTAGCTGCTGTCCTGTGTGAACTGGCCTCTGGCACCCTGATCCCAGGATGTAATCGTCTAAAGCCGCTGACCTGAGTACTTTAATGCCATCCGTCTTAAGCTCACGGTGCTTGATTGCTTCCTGATGACTTGCCGTGATTACAGTGGGATTCGGAGTGGCACTGTCCCAAAACGGACACCACTTCACTCAGATGTAAAGGTGGTCACAAAGATACCCTAGTCACAGGGTGTGCACACATAGTGAGCGTTCACCATTTAATGTTTGTATGATTATGCCACTGTGAATAGTACATCAAGAAAGTACATCAAGTCAAGTAATAAGATCAATAGGAAATCAATTATGTTTGTAGAATTTTTTAACCAAATTTGTCAATGTTGAACAAATAAGTATGACTTGTAGTCCCACTTTCTCATCCATATTGTTTTGTCACAATCACCTTGAGGGAATGCCACATGTTTCTGGCAGGGGAGTGCACCATGCAACACAGAATACAACAGTTTCAAATGCAAGTGGCAATATTCCCTTTAACTTTATATGTCCCCTAATTAAACACTAGCTACAATCTGAAACTGGACCTTTTGAGTTTGGCAAGTTTCCTTCACATCATTGTATTGGCTGGTTTTTACTGATCTAGTTTCAGAGTTTCGTCGAATGCTTCATCAACTAGTAATTCATATGTGCAATCCCATTGACTTGCACATAAACATGGTTAATTTGGAAAGTTGTTTACTCGATTATATTTTTTATACTATACTACCTTTGTAATGCATGTCCTTTTCCTCTGAAGTGTCCCTCTGGGACTTTAATGGGAAGTTAATCGCTTGAAATTACAGTCTCTCTAGTCTTTGAATCCCAAAGTAGAGAAAAGGTATTTGTAATGTGGTCCATGCTCTTGAAAGCTGCTTACATTGAAGTAGGCAGTAATTTGGTTCTTGAGAGAAACAGTAAGGCACACTATGTTAATCGCCAAAAAACGGTGGACGGATTTAAATCTCCAATGGCAGATTGCCTTGGAGATTACAAGTTAGAAATGAACTTCTTCAGATAAACCTCATGCCTTAATTCAGGCCAAACATGTATGGTGCTGCATTAAATGCCATACCTTTTTTGTATCGGTGACTGTGAGATTAATCTGAGTGGTGGAGAAAAGGAAGGAAGTGGGAGTTTCTGGGCTGTAGCTTTTCATGGTATACAATTGATGGATAATCTGAACATCACAAACATTGTCCCAGAATCTCTACAGAATTAGAATTCTTCTCAGAGCAGACCTGAAAAACACCAACACTTAGACTTGTATTCCGCTTTGCTTCTAAGAAGTATTTTTTTCTTTTTCTTTTTTTTTTATCTCTGTGAACCATATCATCACAGTTTGACACATTCACAGATATTTTGTTACAAATTGGAAATAATTAACTTGGCAAAGTATAATGCTTCAGAGTTGCATTGTTCCTTTATGAGGAACTGTAATTAATGTTTAATTTAAGAGCCAAATGCAAATGTATAAAGGCACAAATGGCACTCTCCTCTCTGCACCGCTGTGCATATTTAAATATTAATGACTCCAGTCAAAATACGGCCCAGACATTCAACACCCTCTTTATTGAGAAATGGGATAAAAAAAAGATTTATTTCATATTCTTTTTCATTTGTAAATGCAAAACAGTACTTTGCACTGGTTACTGTAACTAAATTCCACTTCATAAAGATACACACAACTTTAGAAACTTTACTTTTGAACCTTTTTTTGAATATAGTTATGTAATATTAAAAACAATATACGTAATACAGATTTGTCCATTTGATTAATTTTACAAGATGTTGTTTGTATTTCGACTGTTAATAACAGTGCAAACTAGGCTACCTTGCAGCATAAAGAGCTATTGGCAAAATTATTTGGTTTACGTTGTTGCAAATACTCAAGAAATATAATAAGTTAGCATTTGTTAATTTATAATTTTGTTGTATATGTTTCAGACCTCGGTTGTCACAGTTTGGTTTGTATCACCTCATACACTGTTGTCTTGCATTTGCACTAGCTGGTTGAGGGGCCTTTAGGGGATCCATTTGCTTTCATATATATTAGCATCTCTTGAAATTTTCCTAAGAATGAGATGACCATGCTGATTAATATAACAAACTCTGGTTCAAGAAGCCTGTGTTTATGTCAGGATTAACATCAAGGCGTATTACAGAGTTTGGGTCCCAACCTACAGCTCAATATGATCTTGACAAGAGAGGTGGCACACTAGACACTGTACCTTTGTGCATGGTGAGATTAGGCCAGCTGACATCAGGACTCCGGGCAGGATATGGCCATATTTAGTTGAAGGAGCTTATCTCCATTTTTCATTAACAGAGTGAATAGGCCCGAAGAGTCCGCTGTCATCTCCTCGTTATGCCTCTGATAATCTTTAATGCATCTTTGACCGTACTGCTCCTAAAGAAGATGTTTGATATATTTTTTAAGCAGTTTTTTGATTAAACTTCAGAAAGACGAATATTCCTTATCAGGGAGTCAGATAGACTTTGCTGTAAGCCTAGTTTTTCAATGGAGACCTCCTGTTTCCAACATGATAGAGGAAGAAAAGATCACAACATTTACAGGGTGCATTTCTGTAGTGCCTTTCTGAAGAAAGCATTTTATTTTCAAACTAAACCCTTATATTAAGAGGATTTAACTACCACAGTGACATTGAGCATTTGAATTTTAAGATAACGCTTTTAAAAGTATAATTACAGCCTAAATCTTCATGGGGGACACAGTCACTTTCACAGTTTTAAAATGTATCTATTTTCAATAAATTACAAATTTTTTCTGCACTTCATACATGTGATTTTTTAAAATGTTTATATATATGTTCAAAGTAGGCCAAGTGCCATATGATTACTTTTGTTTCTACAGTATAGTTCTTAGGTGTACTTCGAAATGACTGTAGTGAGAGAAATAAAATACTGCTCTGCAATCCTGCATCATCTAAAATGAGCCAGTGAATGGCTTGATAAAACATGTATACCTTATTTCTAGTTGATGGTAGCTGGGGCTCTGGAGGGAAAATGTGTCCACCATGTAAGATTCATTAGAGGAACAGACTGTAACTAATACAATTTCCATGTAAAGACATCTAACTGAGGTTATTAAAACACTGAGCCAGAATCAGAATCCATCGTGGCCGGGTTTATCACAGAGACAATAGTGTATATAAGCATAACAGATATGCCATTGTTTATTCTGAGGGTGTTCACAGGCGTGTGTGTATCATATGCATTTCCTTTCTGGTTTCATTTTAGCTCATTATATATAATTATGGAACTATTATTGTGAAATACAGAGCATCCATAGAAGTGTGATGTTTGTATGGTTGTTGTTTCAGTATACTTGCAGTTTCACCAGTCTCTTCAGAACCTGTCCCCCACAATGCAGCATGAATGCAGACCCTATTACTGACACATCCTGGGGCAGCCTCCAGGAAAAACAATGTTCCAGAGCAAACATGCTTGTTCAGATGCTTGTAACCGAAGAAGAGAGGGATTGCAAACACACTCTGACAAGGATTGTGCCTGTAACCATTCCCCCTTTTATATCTGCCATCACAAAAGGATGCCGCTTAACTGTTCCTGACGCTTTGTAATGAAGTCAGAAAAGTCAGCTCCCCAAACAGTTGGAAACTTTGAAGGTCCATATAGGCTAACTGGATTGCATGAGCGGAATATTGGTACAGGAAGATGAGGAAAGCCACTCCCCTTAGGCTACAGATGACTTTGCTAGCACAGTGGTTGATAACATATGAAATTCCCTCCTCAGAATTTGTTAAAAGGTTTTGTGTGACAGGAAGAATCATAGTCAGGCAAAACTTTTCAAGCTGAATTAGAAAGATTTTAACAAATAAAAGAGAAAAGGTTACATAGATTCCTAACGCCTCACGCAAGAATGTTTTGACTGAGCCATTTACTCCTTGATAAAGCAATGTGTATTGTTTTTCAATACCTATTATAGCGTGGTTCATTTATAATATTGAAGTTTGAATATAACATTTTTCTCTTAGTCTCTGATGTTTTTTATTATGATGATTTGGTGTTACATAGGCTCTTATCATCATAATTTCAACCACACTTGACAATACTGACCTTGATGTCATGGTTTCTCAAAGAGTTTACTAGCTGTATGGTTATTCCATTTGACGGCGCCAAATGCTGTTACTGCACCGTTGGAGAGATGCGGTACGGGCCCAATATTAAGATGACAAGTATCACGCTAATTGTGTTTTTCCCTCTGAGAAGACAGTCTGCATTTGTCTCTTTCTTTTGGCACACACTCTGACCAATTTGAGCTTCTTGTCACACTCGGCAAGCATCGGGATGGTAAACCATTATCAGTAGAATCTGTGACTTTTTGCAGACTAAAGCAATATGCATCAAGTGTGAGGTTGACTTATACCAGAGTGAGCTCATGTTTACTAACACCATGATCTGTAGTTGACATCCCTAGTTCATAGGGAATCAGTATTGTTGCTTTAACTGCTGCCTTTGTTGTTGTATTATATCGAGTCAAGGCTATAATATGTGTACCACGATAATACATTCACTAAACATTTTCAAACTTCTTCATACCAGATTACTACACATTTAGGAACCGAATACCTTCTTCAGGCTGACAATTACTCATCAATATGCAAATGGCATGATTCTATTAAAAAGACAATAGACAGCTCGGTAAGCACTTCTCCATATATTTTGAAGTTGTATGAGTTATCAAAGTTTTACAATGTGCCATGGTAAAGCATAAAATCCATGTTCAAATAATCATGAAGACATAGTAATAAAAGCCAAGTTCTGTAAGTCAGTCACTTGTCATAGGTCAAAAACTTAATTCTGTATTCGAGAGTGTGGACAATTTTAGTAAAGATTAGCGTTTTGGGGGGAATTATACGCAAGAGTTATGCAATCTGTGACCTTTTGAATATGGAAGGTTGTAACCTCCTGTTCTTTGTAGTCTAAGGGAGCCGGAGGGCAGGCCGCAGGCAAGCCTGGGCTGCGGAGGTCAAATAGTACAGAGTACCTGCCAAGACATGGGTCTCTGCCAGCGTATGGATCTAGCACATCTAGCACCAAGCAACACAATACTGGTCAACGGCGCTCCATCAGTAAGTCGGATTTTGCATATAAGGTGTTCTACAATAGTACAGCTGTTTTGTGCTGTGCAATAACCTATCCAAGGAGGATTTTTAGACTACCTGGGTATGTGTGAAAACTTAAAAATTATTCTTTTAGTACTTTGTAAGCTTTTTTTATTAATGCATGGATGACCATGTTCAAGTAATTTGGTCTGACAAAATTCCTTTGAATTTTCCTGGCAATTTTTATGTTTCATAACTATGTGCCCAGAACGTATGGTGACTGTTGATCTAAATTATCATTCTTATAAAACCATGACACTATAACATGCTAATTAGCGTTATGTCAGCATATGTCAAGCAGCAATTATGGTAATCCCTGTCAATGGTTCAAATCAATCTTGTCACCTTTAGCGCTGCAAGTGGAATGGCATTGATGTTGGATGATCATATTAAAATCCTAATTAGAGATGAGGGACATAGAGGCCAAGATCCAGTCTCTTATTGTTATCTTTAGTCTATGGGTTTGATTCTGGGCAATATTCTTGTTAATGTGCTCACATGAAGGGGACAGTCCAACATCCAGCTGGAGGATGTCAGTGAGGCCTTTTCTTTCATTAGTGGGCATCCTGTTTATTCTTTATATATATATATATATATATATGTATACATATTGTCAGCATGCTATTATGTAAGCTATTGTATGTAGAAAGACAAATAATGTGTTATGTATTATAAAATAATGACAATATATCATATTGATTTTCCATAAACAATATTGGCAAATTGTAAAAACGGTTTTCGGATTTGTAATACAGTACGTACAACTTCTCGCACCGAGATTACCATCTCAGTCACTATAATTGGACTCCAACCCTTCTCTTGACGAAGAAATTCAGAAATGTGTTTTTTTGATGGCAAAACTTGTCCATAAGTCTAAATAGGTCACTCTAATTCATTCGGGAGGAGCCATGTTCCTTTTTATTAAAGTGACAACCCAGCCCAGTCTTTTCAAAAACAGTTGGGAATTCCTCAAGACATGGAAATGTTCAATTGGAATGAATTATAGAAAGAGACAGTCACAGGAGAGGTGCCTGAAAGGAGGCTTGATGAATAAATAAGAGAGGAGATTCAATGAATGAAGGAACAGCCAGCATCAGGTGAAAAAGAAAGAAGACAAGAGCTAGTGGCAAAACCCAAGGATGCAGATTTTATTACAGTTCCATTACAACAAAGATTTAATCTATCGATATATTTACCTATCATAACACATACAGTGTATGTAGTATTGTACCTGTTTCATCCAAAATGACTTGCCAAATGTGCATTTCACATTGACAGACTGTGAATTGAATAATGTAAATTATTGTTGGAGTCATATTAGGTGCCTAAGATAGCACGTATAAATAGAAAATAGAAACAACTAGACTACCTGCATGAAATGACCAAGTCTGCCCTTTCTACAGATATGTTTACAAGCTCCAAGCTGAGACACAGCGTTTCAGACAGTGCAGACAAGAACGGGGTGAAGAGTCGCCTCAAAAAGTTCATCATTCGACGACCCTCTATGAAGACTCTGCAGGAGAAAGGCATTATTAAAGGTGATACATCCTCACTACGCATATGTTGCCATTGGCATCGCTCCGCACTGGAACGCTTATGAGTGTGATGCTTATTATTCTGACCTATGGTAATGTCTCTGCATTATGGCTCAAGATGACATCTCAGATTATACTTTTCTTTTCAATTAGATTGTATATGTCATTCACAATTGTGTATGATTTCCCCTATTGTTCATTCCACTGCAGTATGTAAATTTATACTGTACAAACTTGTTTGCAATTTGTCATCTGTCACCATTTGGCAGACACTCTCTGTTTTGTTTAAATTGGAGACAATAGTCCTACACCACATTTTATAGTTTATAATTGATTATGACCCCAGAATGACTAATAATGGTACTTATTCTGATTTAAAAGGTATTTCCTCTCAACACATTAGAAGTCAAAAGAACAACAGAGATAGATAAATGAACTGAATGGTTTTTACTTTAACAAATCACGCCAATCCATGCAGCTACCACAGAATCCATTCCTCAAAGGGGGGAACTAATTTATTGAGCTCACGGTTGAAGAAAATACACCATTAAAGGGCATATTTAAGCACATTTGCAATCCTTAGAAGAAGGTAACGGTATTTGGAATTTCCCCTAGCTTCAAGGAGACCCTTTAATGTTGTGTCCACGGGACAAACGCAAGATCAAAGGGAGAGGACGTTATTGACGGAATAAATGAAATACTTGTGGATTAAGGAATGGGGCAGGTGGCCCCCAGACTGTCCTTTTTGGCAGGGCTGGTGGGCAAGCCACTTCAGAGAGTGTGCTTCCTCAAATCACCCCCCACCCAACCCCCAACCCCTCCACACTCCTATCGTTCTTCAGAATGCAAATTAAATCCATGCGACGGGAGAGTTATTTGAATTCCTTTAGGAGGGGTAATTTTGCTCCATTTCTCTGCCCTCCCTACCCTCTCCCTTCCCTCCTCTTTTCTCGTGCTTATCTGCCGAGCACTGGGGAAAGTGTATTTTGTATGCAAAGGTGCCTCGCTCGCAGTCATTTATGTATTTGGTGCACCCTTCCCTCCCCTCTAGTGTATAAACAACAGAAAGCGATCTTTGATGTTGCTTAGACTTGAGAAACAGCGCTGTTTGAGAGGCATGATAGGGAACTGTAAGCCTATTGATGAGACTAAGCCAGTGCAAGATGTTGAAATCAGCCTGTGTTCCATGTGTGATTGGCCATGCATGGCCTACTGTTACTGACTTACTGGCCAAATTGAGAGGTGGAAAAGGCCAGGATATGTCTTTCCTTCAGGGACAGGTTAAGAGATGAGGTTTTCACTTCAGCTGAATGAAAAATACCAGAATAATGAGTCAATGGGAATGTTCATATAAGGGAAGAAAATCTGGTACCCGTTCTGATTAGGGAAAAGTCACTTGGGAGACCCAAGGTTCATGGGAAAAATGCTAGCGATAAAATGTAATTTGTGTGTGTGACTTTAAAGAATCAGGCTGTTTATTCTGCACCAATATGGCAATGAAGGTCATTATTGCATAGTTATGGTCATTACCGTCAAAGTAAAACGGGGCAATGTGAGTCAAAGACTGTACTAATGTCAGATTCTGAGTGTATATTCCGCTCATAATTGTGTGAAGAAAATGTTTTTATTTTTTTTTACAATATTTTATATGTATATTTGCTCAGTGCTATTGGGGCTGTAAATCTGCCCGAACCTTTCTCTCTTCCCCAGATCGAGTGTTTGGGTGCCACTTGCTGACACTGTGTGAAAGAGAAGGAACCACGGTGCCAAAGTTTGTCAGGCTTTGTATTGAGACTGTCGAAAAACGAGGTATGCACTCTTTACAATACCGCTGGTATCTTTGTGGGAAAATGATAAAGACTGATCTTAATTGTTTTTCTTATGCTCTGGAATTTTGACTGCTATTCTACACTCTACGTCAAGACCTGGGCCTCTACACCTCTTCCACCCCTCGTATAAAATAATCCCAGTCCAGTTTTAGCATTTCTTTTATTGTTTATGCCTTGTTGTTGACATTGTGGAGCACATTTAAGAAATCCACCATCTTAAGTGCGTATTTGATAAGACGTGTGTCTTGGTCATTGACTTTTAGTGCTCCATGTAGTGTGTCACATCAGCAGTTTCCCAGGCTCCCTCACATAGCTGGAAAGGCAAAGGGTCTGAACTCTGAGGAAAATGTTACCCTGCATCCCAAATCACACATTTTTGGTCCATGTCCAAATCTGAGTCCACTTCAGACTGTTTACAACTCTCCGAATTGAGAGTGAATTATGTGTTTGTGTAATAGGTTTTTATTTGTGGTTTTGGCTGATCATTTGTTCAGGACTATTAGTTATCTCATGGTAAAATCTTGGTGGCCCGCTAAACTTGATGAGAAAAAAAGGTACCTATTAAGAGTTCCTTTTAACCATTGTGATTGTAATTTAGAGCTCTATTTTGGTTTGTGTCACATGATGGAGTAAACCTTTGAACACAAACACAAGTTTACAGACAAGGAGGGTGGTGGTGGTGGGGGGGGGGGTTATATGATGGTGAGAGAAGAGAACAGGCATTGCGCCTTTGACCATAAATTGTTGGGTCATGTCTATTTCGACACCCCACTAGAACTAAAGTTTATGACGTTCCACAAAGCCCTTTTAAATGAAACTTGTATGTCTCCTTTACTTTTCAAGCCAGCTATATCCTTGAGTCACCCCTGCAGTGACAGCAGTACATTGCGTGCCACTGTCAAATGCTAGGATTCTGGACACTCATTAGTGCAATCAATATAAAGGGCAGAGGAAAACGTCGCCGCAGCTACCTCTGCACAGCGTTAGTTTGTAGTGACAACAGTGTGCCTCAAATAATGGTGGTCTCTTCACCTCACAATGTAAAGCCTAGTGGGAGAGCTGACTGTGCATTTGATGAACTGCACTGATCTTTGCCCTGCTCTAGATCTTCTGCTATTTAAATAATTTCATACCTGCAGCACACAAACAGCATATTAGGTGACAATTAATCTCAATGGCCATAGCCTGCCCCGGTGTGAGCAACATACTATTTTGATAAATCAATATGATGTAGGGGAGCAAAAATAATCGAACAAAAATGTTATGTACTGTAGCCTATAAACCAGTTCCTTTTTAGAGTTAAGACAATGAAAGCATGACAAGCTGTCAACTGCTATTGAGTTGACTTGGCAGACTCGCCCCATGTCCTTGGATGCCGCACAGAATGGCAGACAGACTCTATAATCAAAGTAGTCCTCAAAATCTCACAGTGAAATGGAGCCATATGGCATCCCAGTCCAAGCCCCCAACTAGGCTCACAGACAATTCTACAGAATTCTGCAGTCAGTCTTAACGTTGCAAATACAATAAAAAGATAGGAGTGATTTCCTGATACGTTTTTCATGATCCGTATTATTTTCAATAATATTGACATTTTGAGTATTTACTTTTTCTAGTTCATTAAAACTAGTTCTAATCAATTAGGAATTATCTGAAAATGTGGGATAACCTTTTCCTACTTTGTCATAGGGGGAATCAAAGAGCGGAGCTACTGATTGTGATAAAAGGCATTGGTGGCTTTTGAAAAAAAGATGTTCAATTTATGCAATTTC
Organism: Galaxias brevipinnis; assembly: GCA_036023535.2. NCBI lineage: Eukaryota > Metazoa > Chordata > Actinopteri > Galaxiiformes > Galaxiidae > Galaxias > Galaxias brevipinnis. Next base: position 6,741 of record JAVQIZ010098811.1, on the reverse strand, counting down.
TGGATAAATTCAGAAAGACTTAGTTAACAATGTTAAATAATGACCAAATAATAAATGATAAATCATCTGCTACAAGTGATACATAATTTACTAATGGTTTATTACAAACTAGAAAAAATTTTACAAAGTTTTACAAACTATTTTAATAATTCATGGATTCATTGGATTCATTGGATTTTACATATTGTCACATATCTGTAAATCATTTACAAAGGTTGGGCATACCTACTAAATGCTATTTCTAACTGAAAAGTGTATATAATCTTTATTTTAGGACTGGAGGCTGATGGGATCTACAGAGTTAGTGGCAATTTGGCCACTATTCAGAAGCTACGGTTCCTTGTGGACCAAGGTAGGTTGCAATGCACCATGTTTAATAATAACTTATATGACACGTCTTATCTTTATTCCAGACTCTACACTCAACTCAAATTGTAAATGTGACTCCGTTTGTGAGAGACGGGAGTGCTCAGGGATTTCTCAAACAAACAAGCGGGCATTTGTCTGCTCTGTACAGCCACAGAACACAAAGAAGAAATCTTTCATTTTAATTTGTAACATTTCAATTTTTCTTTTGCCTGTAGGAAGAAACGGAGTTACATTTAGACTTTGTCTCGTTATTTTGTTACCATGTCCTGTAGTGATTGATTATAACATAGCCCACATGGAGAAAGTGACATCACCGACATTTTAGACATACCAAGCATTCTGACATGTTGACTCCATGTGCCTACATTGTGTCCCACCCATTTGTCCTGAATGTGCGTTGTTCTTCCCTCTATTACAAAGAGACAGTACAGTATCTGGACAGAGGGAGCTTCAAAGGGCCTTTGCTATATTTCCATCTGCATCAAATCACGTACTGCAGCTCATTCTCACACAGGAACAATGTCATGCTACACACAAAACTCTATATGTAATCTTTTACATTATAAGTTTGAATGTTTTTTTAAAAAGCAAGGTTTCTAAATCAAGCATGCTGGTTTACATATTAGGTTAATGTGGATTTTAAAGTCTCACTCTCCCGAGTGGGTCTTTATGCCAGGACTCAGTAACAACGCAACAGTGGAATGATTAGCGATTGGCTTTGAGGTGTCAAGTGGACCAACTGGAGAGGCAGACTGGGCAGACAGACTGATAATTTATTTATCTAGCTTTATCGTCAAGATCTCAAGGCTAACTCAAAATGTGACTGAATTATATGTCTATCAAACTAAAGTTTCATTATTTGTTAATGTATTATATTTAGTTTTGACAATATTGGTCTAACCTAAAAAAAAACAAACAATAGAACATATACCAAGTGAAATTATCTCTGCTTCAATGAGTTGGGGGATCCCTTGATACAGCGTTTGATAATCATCTTGTAGAGGGTAATTGTCGCAGTAGGTGAATGATGGCTTTTTTTCCAGTAGAAAGGGACTATGTGCTACAGCACTGTGTTCTGTTCAGACCTCCAGGCCTGTCAGCTTGACTTTGGCTCACGTTGCTCTGCTCCTATGGCACCATGAGCTGCTGCGTCTGATTCACTCCTCTACCTGATGGCCTGTGTCACTATCAGGGGTCTTCTTTGGTCTCAGCCCTATTAAAACAGAATGATTTCAACAGAGGGTGTTGTGCCTCTAACGGAGAGTGAAAACATGTGGCGGCAGACCTCTGGGTAGGCATGGAGGCCCAATAGCGTGCCCCACTGATGGCAGGTAAACATTAGCATAGTAATTAGCCCCGGCTAATTCTCTCAATTAAAGCTGTGTTGTTCCCTCTGTCTCCCCTCCTGTCCCCTGCCTTCCTGGTGTTCTCCCAGAGGAGGAGCTCAACTTGGACGACAGCCAATGGGAGGACATCCACGTTGTCACCGGCGCGCTCAAGATGTTTTTCCGAGAGCTGCCAGAGCCGCTGTTCCCTTTCCGATTCTTTGAGCTGTTTGTGGAGGCCATAAGTGAGTAAGCCCAGCTGCATTTTCTTTCAACATTTTTTTTTTGTGTGTCAGCTCCTTTTTCTTTATTTTGGCAGGGTTTGCCATCACCTCTGCAATCTTTTTCATTGTTCCATGTACTGAGCTGAATGCCATTTTCCTGAAGTATTCACCAGTAGCAAAAAAAAAAGAATCCCAACGTCAGCTTGGCAGTACGGCCTAGCGGTTGATTTTCAGTCACAGTCATATTTTATGCAGTCTATGCTGCGTTTTACATCGTAACATACATGTATGTGCCCCTGCAGTGTATTCGCATTGATCCTATTTACAGTACAGTATGTGCTTCTGTTTGCCTGTAGAAAAGTTATCCTCGAGGCAGCTCAGTTAAAGACTAAATGATTTCTCATTCGAGGTGCCAGAGCGAAAGAGAGAGAGAGAGAGACCACTGAGAATTGAGCCTGTGATAAGCAAAGTTGATATTCTTCCACTGTCTGCACAACAACAGACGAGAAATCAATAGCCAACCCACAGTGCCACATGGCCACTTGGCATTTGAAGGGCTAAACAGCAAATGAATTCAAAATATTACCGAAAGGATATTGAAAACTATTCAAGACCCTAACTTGATTTACATTCATAATTAAAGTTTAGTTGCACCTTTGAATTAAATAATATTATTTGTTCCAGATATGTACTCTTATTTATTATAGCCATGTTGCTCATGTACCAAAAAAACATACAAATAGTAATCTAATGGTATTTTACATCAGGTCAATCGTTGTCTGGAACCAAACTATAAGTGAACTTCATCCCATCTTCAGTGCAGACCAATGCTCCATCATACAGACTACCATTCTCCTCTAACCAGTCAAAAGGGGGCACTGCTAAACAGAGAGGAAAGCTAACCTCCCTCACCTCTGAAAACCCCTACCATTTTCTGGGGAAATTCCATTGGGCCAAAGGGCGCAGCTAGGCCTGGCCAGCCGTCCAGACAGAAGCTGTCACCAGATCCTCTAGCCAGTCATGTGTCGCCCCTCGTCTCACCACTCAATTAGCTCCCATCAGACCTGTGATCAGGCTCCCCACCCTATCAGCCGGCCGACTGACGCCAAAGTGTAAACCTTATGTAAACAATGCCGTTTAAGGTCTGAGCCTCACGCTTAAATGCTACCTGGGTCTCATGCCCCCACCTCTGGGTTGAGTGGTGGGCCAAGAGTATCAGTAGTTCTGGCATAAACTTTGTAGCACGGCCTCCTATTGCTTTGTTACTTTTATCTGTAAACCATCATGATAGTTTTGGCACAAATGTCAAATTAAAAGGCAGGATCTCCTATCCTAACTTTAAATCTAATTTTAGAAGTGTATTCTGATATCAATTCGAGGCCACGCCATGGTCAAAACAAATCATCAAGGAGAAAACTGAAAGCTCCCAAAGCCAAATGACAACAATCCCAAGGTGGTGCCATAATTTGGCAATAAATATTTACATGCTCGGTATGTAGGCCAGAATACCCACCGGCACTCAAGGTGGTTACATCCAGTTAATCAGATAAGCATGTGCACGTCTGATGAGTCGCAGACAGCGTTTAGACAACTAATTAGCTTGTGGAGGAAGCCCCTCATAGCAGGAGGTGTAATTAGGCTAACCTGCTACACGTTTCACTGCTACTGAGATCTAACAACCAGGGGAGGAGATTTGTGGCTAAACACACTGGCGATATTATGACTGGCAAAGAGAGATATTAAAGCTTAGTCAGACCACTGTAGTTTACTTTCACAGTGTTTTGTAGGCAGACATCTTTCCATTGATCTCTGTTTAACCCATTACTGTGCTAAATGCAGTTCAGAAAAGGCTCTACCTGGGGATAAATCCACAGATGTTTGCTGGCATTTACCCTATTTAGACTTTGATTAAAAACAAATAATTTTATGCCATGTGGAACCCAAAGTGTCACAGAAAGAAACCACCTGTCCCATGTAATATTAGGTAACATGCTTTCCTTTTTTTCCAGAAGATAAGATAATTAAGTGCTGTGTAGAAGATGGTTCGGAACACGAGCAGAGAAAGACACATCTGTGCCCATAATTAGTGAACAGATCTACTTGACACGATGCCCCATGCCCATCTATCATCCATCAGTTAAAGCAAAGTGAGAGGGTCTCCTGGTGCTGATGGGGGAGATGGCTTGTCCTTGTTAGTTCTGTGGTGGCTTTTCCTTGCCGGCCCTCTAATGGGGTTACATTAGGGGGAGATCCTGAGGGCCCAGACGGGCCATATTGAGACGAGAGGTGGCATGATTAGAGTAACCCCACATTATTGGCTTCATAATTGAAAGTCCTCATCCCTGGGCCTACTACGCGTTCACTGTATGCCCCAACTATTTGACACAGAGTGTGCAAATGGGTTGTTAGTTAGTTCCCGTGCAGTTCAGAAACGGTGTGCAGTCTCACCGCGTTTTATACAACTTTGCATCTTTTTTTTGCAATCTACATACTGTCAGTCCTCCATCAGCTTTTTACTCGCCATTTTTTTTTTTTCCTGATTATGTGTGCACACATGCTCCTTTCCTTTTGCTCTCTCTCTCCCTCTATTTCCTCTCCCTCTTTAGCCCCCTCCCTCTCTCTATTGCTCCGTCTCTTCCTCCATCTCTATCTGGCCTTTTTTTGTCCTGCTGCCGTGGGTCCTCAGGTGGGGCCCATGCCCTGTTTTCCTTCCCTGTGAGCTGTTCATTCTTGGAAGGCAGAGAGGAGCAGCTGTGTTTGCAGGCCATGATCCTGGCACCAACGTAGCACAATCTATTATTCATGTGGCCCTAGTATCAGAGCGGGGGATCTGGAATCTCCAGCCACCTGTCTCACAGACAAGCGCGCCTTTTTGTTCCCAGCAAATCAATGCAAACACTGATGAATTGAGTTTTATCTTTTTCGAGCACTGACATAGATGTCGTTTGAAGACCAAAACCATAGGGATGGTTTGTAGTTTTGACAGGGGCCATATTGCAAATGTTGCCAGTGAATGTGTCAATCAGTGGGGGGAAGAAAGAGTTCAGAAACTGTTACACTCTTAGAAGTGTAGTCTGCTGTGAACGGATAGATATTGTGGACGGCTCTCTGTGTGTGAGTGTGTGTGCTAGTGCGTGTTACTTTCTACAGCGCTGACCTCTCTTAACATTTATTTTTTTCAGTCTGGCTCCCAGAAATTTAAATTGGCGAGCATCCCTAAGAATTGTTATTCTGTTAATTCAAAAATGCTAATTAGGAAAAGGCATATTTTCCCAAGTTGTTTGGTCCTTGTCTATGCCCTCAGTAACCATGGAAATAGTCATGCGAGTTTGTAACTGGGCCACCCAGGCGATACATAAAAATGAGTTTTTCTCCATAATGTCTGCAATGCCAGAGACTTTTTAAATAATTGACTAGCTGACCTTAGTTTCATCTTGTTTACCTATTAAACCACTTGTAATGGTGAAACTGCCTTTATCAACAACTGTTTTTACCAGGCATACCAGGCACCACTTTACCTATCAGGTAAAGGCATGTATTAGACATTTCGACAAGTTCTGTCTATTTAAAAACACATTTTTGAATTGCTCTAATAGGAATATTCTACTTACAAACTGTTAGACTGGCTACAATTGGGTCAAATTATCACATAAATATTTAATCAAGATTTTTCTTGGGAAATGGTCGAGTCCATCTCTAGCTCCAGGTTATATTGGGTAAAATAACACTTTTTTTTGCTTTAAACACTCATCAATTACATATGAATAATTGCACATATTTATTATCTGGCGTAGTTTGGGTAATGACCACAATTTTGGAAAGAAATAGATGATTTTCTTTTAATTATAGAATGTATTGTCAGACACCTTGAATTCTTCAAGAGATACAGTATTTGTCCAGTAATGTTTCCTCCTAGAATTTTGGAGCACAGCATATTTTCAGTCCGTTAGATTATTCATGGATTTCGGAGTATTAATTATGTTTATATATTTATACTTTTGGCTATAGTGTGAAGCAGTGATGCAATGATTGATTGTTGGATTAATTAATGACTCATGAAATATTGTACAACTTGTACATTGTAGTGAAATTGTTTTAGTTGGTGAGAGCATTCATTATTGCACAGTGCTTGTTATTCAGTTAGGCTACCTCAGATCAAGATGACACCTTTTTTTAATGAAACTGGGTGGAGGGAGATTCAATGGTACTTATTAGTTAATTTCTTTTTATAACTCTTTGAAACTCTACCTAATTTGCATGCAAGTAAGCTGGCCATGCAAATCGTTTGAAATGCAAAAATATTTCTAGTTTCTATATTTCATCAAGGAGCTTTTCATGTTTAATAAATTACAGACGCCATCCTCTAAGACTTTGTTATTCATTAACCAAAAGCACACAATTGGGATCCATTTAAATCTTAATCACAACCTGCAGGATTATTTGCTTTCTGCTAATATTTGCCTTGACGGGGCTTCAGTAAGTCAGTACACTGAGCCTGGAGATGGGCTTGTACAGGGAGAATTCCCGAAACAAACTGTTTGTAAGGGGATTACATGCACAGCTTTTTTAAGGTGCTGAATGTGTGTATTGTCCCTGTGTTACCGGTTAAAACACTTATCTGAGACTGTTTATTTTATAGTTTTTTTTGCTTTGGCCTATTGTCCAAAAATAATAATAAAAATAATGTCTACATTGCAGATTATTTCTCAATGTTGATTCTTACATTCTTGAGAATTAGTTTATAATTAACTATCTGTGCTGTATTTAGATAATATATTTTCTGTGTATGTCTGACTCATAATAGATATCATAATTATTTATAT
>JAVQIZ010098807.1:25000-26411 GCA_036023535.2 Galaxias brevipinnis | reverse complement strand
TGTGTGTGTGTGTGTGTGTGTGCGTGCGTGTGTGTGTTTGTGTGTGTGTTTGTGTGTGTGTATTTGCATGTGTCTGCGCATGTGTGTGTGTTTGTTTATCCATCATACATATTAGTGTACTTTATGTGCCCCTGAATTTGCGTGTGTGTGTGTGTGTGTGTGTGTGTGTGTGTGTGTGTGTGTGTGTGTGTGTGCTCTAGGGAAAAAGAGAGAGAGATCAAGAGGGAGACAGCGCATTTGTTCATATGATGAGATGTGAGAAGACACTTTGTTAGAGACCAGGGGGGATGAGGCTGGTCTGAAATAAACTGAATATAAGTTTAGCCTGTTCAATCAACCATTATCGCATGGATGGAGTGAAACAGGGGGGACAAGAGAAAGAGTTGTTCCTTTGCCCCCAAAATGGGACAGCAGAAAACACAAACTGACTTACCGTTGTTGATGCCAATTTCAAATTCACTATGTTTAGAATGTTTTCATTGAACTTTGCATTTTCTGCAGACTGTTTGTGTCATACCTCAAGAGCCCTATGGACTGTCCCAAAATGTATGACATACTTTAGCTGGAAGACCACATCAGCATGTAGTGTAGGGCTTTTGAAAACCCATGGCACGGTCCATAGTTAAATGGTACATGGTAAATGGTAAATGGACTGAATTTATATAGCGCTTTTCAACCGGAATGGAACCAAAGCGCTTTACAATGTTGCCTCTCATTCACCCATTCACTCACACACTCACACACACACACACACTGATGATGGCGGAGCTGCCATGCAACGCGCTACACGTCTCTACATCGGGAGCACCTCAGGGTTCAGTGTCTTGCTCAAGGACACTTCGACACATGGACAGGGGGAGCTGGGGATCGAACCGCCAACCCTAGGATCAGTGGACGACCCACTCTATCTCCTAAGCCACAGCCACCCCTAGTTCCCCCTTGCAGAGCTCCCCCTTGTTTCTAACCAAAACCAGCAGCTACACTTTACAGTGGAGTCCACGCCCCGAGCACGGTGGTGACAAACACAGAAAAAGTGGCTTTCATTCCCCGCTTTGGCTCCTCTGCTCTAATGATGGATGGCCTGCACAGAGGAGACAGGATGAGGCTTGCTGTTCCTGCTGGCCCGCTTCTTATTCTCATGTTGTGCATTTACTGTTGTGCGTTATCTGCAAGTACAGCCGACAGCAACCTGTGTGTGTGTGTTTGTGTGTGTGTGTGTGTGTGTGTGTTTGTGTGTGTGTGTGTGTGTGTGTGTGTGTTTGTTTGTAAAGGAAGTAGAATATATTGGCAGTCCAATCTTCTATGCATATCCAAATCTTCTGTCTAGCACCATGGTTATATACTGTACATGCCCCAAGCACACACACATTGTAATAATTGTGCAATTATAGGTTTATCTCGTGCAACATAG
>JAVQIZ010098807.1:0-22500 GCA_036023535.2 Galaxias brevipinnis | reverse complement strand
TTCCTGAGCGTTCCCGACCGTTGCTCCTAAATCAACAGGAAAAGGGTGTTGGTTTTCACTGCACTCCTGGTTAGACACTTAGGGAATCCCATTAAGTGACACTTGGATCGTGTGAGACGTGGGACTTAGCCATGGCCGACGGGAGACAAAGGTCAAGCCGGTGTTAGTGTGACAGGTGATATTCCCCCACTTATAACCCGTCCTGTTCACGGCCGGACTCGGGTCTGCTTCCAAAGGCCATCTCCCACAAACAGAAAGGTCCCAGACAGCAGAGCACCGTGCAGCACTCAGCCCAGTTCACTATTTCAGTGTAAACAGGTACACACACACACACACACACACACACACACACACACACACACACACACACACACACACACACACACACCACGGCACTGCTTTTCCCCACAGTTTGTCTTATTGCAAAGGCTTACACTTTGACAGCATACCCTCTATGATATTTCACGGATTTCATGGGAGAATTGTGTTTGGATAAAGTGGTGTGATGAAGCGGGGTGTATCCGCCGTTCCTTGTGGTCCTGGAGACCAGCTCCATCCCTTTCTCAGAAGTGTTGAAAAGGACAATAAATCCCGAGGACATTCTGCTGGCCATCATCTATGAAGACAAAAGTCAATATGTCCAGCAATATGTACGTTTATCAATGGTACATATACAGAAGGCTTTAGACTAGCAGACCTTTCTTCTGTGGACATTTTAGACGCTTGCTGTGGAGGTGGAGGGGGGAAGGCAGGGGCTGAGGCAAGCCTACGATGTGGCATCACCGTGGCCTCAGGCACCACATACATAGGTTTTAGCATGCGACACAGCCCCCCCACCCCCACCCCCACAGCCTGCAGCCCCCCGCAACCCACACGCCCTCCACCCACCACATCACCACCCCAAACCAGCAGCTTCCAGCTCAGTGTGGGAACGGGACACACAATACCAACAAACAATACACATCCGTTAGGGTCTCCACCTAGGTGGGAGGGTCCCCCAGCAGAGTGTGTATGTGTTTGTGTGTGTGTCCTCTGTCCTCCCTCTAAATGGTGAGGCACACGCTCCTCTTCTTTGTTTGTACAGAAAACAATGTTGCCTGGCAACGTCAGCCAGCTAAATGAAATTGCCCTGTGCGTGTGTGCCTGTGTGTGTGGTGTGTGTGTGTGTGTGTGTGTGTGTGTGTGTGTTGTGCGCCAGAGCCTGCAGAGGTTTTAAAGGGAAAGGGAGATGGGGAATGAGCTGAAGGTTAAGAGGGAGGACGTCAGAGTTGGATGGAAAAGATGGATGACGGGAACGAGGGATGGACCGGGGGGAAGGAGGAAAGTGAGAGGGGACCACTGGCACATATTATAATTATTATTATTAGTATTATTATGCCTTTATAGCACTTATACTACAAAGTAACAACAAAACAGTTTTCGAAAATATAAGTGGAATTAAAAAACACAGATGACATAAAACCATTAATGGTACAAATGCACGTGCACACACACTAACACACTATCTCTCACACATCCACACACACACATAGATACATGCATAAACTAAGGCAGGCAGGTTTAAAAGCAAATAGGCTGATTTGTCTACTGGAGGTTGTCACAATGGCCTTTGGAAACATGAATTGGCACCAGACAGGTATTCTGTGTCAGAGAAACAACAGGTCTACAGGTACTGTCTCTACGTCTCCTCTAGACTCTCTGTGTCAGTTTAGATCAACCCTTCTCCACCTTTGTCCTCTTAACAGGTGACTCTAATAAGACCTATCATTTTGGGTAATAGGAGTGTTTGCAGCCAGCAGGTTGGTTGTTGGTTTTTCAGTTCTTGGTTTCTTTGTTGTTCTTAATTTTATCCCCCTTACTACTTGTGATTGTGCTGTCTGTTCTGTCCATCATATGAATATGGAACTGACCAATTAAGTGACTGGCAGATGTTTTCTCTTTCATCCAATCCCTGTCTTCATATCTCTCTATACCTGGTAATCCCTCCCTCTGTCACCACCTGTGGCTCTCACTTCTCTTTTACTTCTCTGTCTGTCCATCTGCTCTTCCTTGCCCTCCTCCCCTCTCTCCTGCTCTGTCTCTTCCACAGCTCTCTGTCATGTTGATCCTAAGCGTTCTTCTCCCTCTCCTCCTGCCCCTGCTGTTGCCGAGCGCTGGTTGCCAAGCGGCGGACATTCCGGAGGATACCACCGCGGAGTTCTCCGTGCAGCTGTACCACCACCTCCAGTCGGCAGGCGGGGAGGACAACATCATCTTCTCCCCGCTGAGCGTGGCTGTGGCGCTGGGCATGGTGGAGCTGGGGGCCCGGGGGGGCTCGCTCAGGGAGATCCGGCAGGCTGTGGGCTACAGCCACCTACCGGCTAGTAAGGAGCCCGCCAGATACGCACACACACACGCACACACACACACACACACACACACACACACACACACACACAGGTACACAGGACTCGGGACTTGCTGATGGGAAATCTGCTCCTGACAGACACACAACACACACACAAAAAAATACATGCACACATAAATAAACACTTTCTGACTAAACACATGATCTGACATACACACACACACACACACACACACACACACACACACACACACACACACAGATGCATGTATTGTCTGAGATGTGTTTAAATTTACTGTAATTTGTCTTCATCCTTGAGGCATTACAATAAGTGTGTGTGTGTGTGTGTGTGTCCGTGACCCATCCCAGATGAGGAATTCTCCCTCCTCCAGAACCTCACAGCGGCTCTGTCTGACGATGACAGTCACTATGTGATCCGATTGGCCAACAGCCTCTTCCTGCAGGAGGGTGTGGCATTCAACCCCGACTTCCTGCGGCTGATGAAGAAGTACTTCCGGGCTGAGGTGGAGACAGTGGACTTCAGCCAATCAGCAGTGGTTGCTGAGCAGATTAACACCTGGGTGGAGAACCATACTGAAAGTGAGTGTGTTGTGTAGACTAATAACGTATGAAACAAAGGCTGAAACTCAACCATTCTATACATGTTACATATTGATGCCTGTTCACCAGGGAAACTAGTATCATAACTGCATTTCACAAACATAAAGGTCAAACCCAAAATGGTAAAAAATAAAGGTTTTAAACCTCAGCCCTTCACCTGTAGGTAAGATCCGGGACCTGCTGTCTGCCGATGACTTCAGCAGCGTGACCCGCGTGACCTTGGTGAATGCCGTTTACTTCCGGGGCAGTTGGAGGAACCAGTTCCGACCAGAAAACACCAGAACCTTCTCCTTCAGCAAGGACGACGGTTCTGAAGTCCAAACCCTCATGATGTACCAACAGGGCGACTTCTACTACGGTTAGAATCAGTCTGTGTGTCTGCACCGCTAGGCCTCTTCTTTTCCCCATCCTTCTGTCACTTTGTGTAGCTTTCTGGGCCTGTCTCTCTGTCATTTTGTGTCTGTGGGGTGATATGTTTGTGTGTGTCTGTTTTGCTTTATGTCGGAGCTACTTGCCAATTTGTATCTAAGATGTAACTCTTTACCTTTACTTGTCTCGTGTGAGGTTTCTGTCTGGAAAACTTTAGAATGAGATCTTCTCCACTGCTCCTTTGGAGTTGTTTTGGCTTTAGCACACACACACACAAACACACACACACTAACACACACACACACAAACACAATCTTTTTTCCGACCTCCCTGTGCAGTAAAATAAGGACAGGTCCCCTAAGAGATGCCAGTGCAGAAATCTCATTCAGAAACTCTCTCACAGCAGATGTTAGTAGACAGGAGGACCTCATGCTTTGTTGCACTTCAGCCACTCCCCATTTTTTGCTTTTGTACGCCTACACACACAGACGCACACACCCGTGCATACACCCACACACATTATTATCTATTCTTTGATCTTTTGTGCAGAAAACCTCACGGCTACAGTTTGTGTGTGGTATTATGTATCTCTGTACAAGTGCTAACCTGTTATTCTGCATTTGAGTGCAGTCCTCTTTCATAGCTGCGTACGCTAAGTTCGACCTGGCCACCCGAAACCACACTAACATGACCTCCCACCCCCAGGTGAGTTCAGTGACGGCTCCACCGAGGCGGGCGGAGTCTACCAGGTGCTGGAGATGCCCTACGAGGGCGAGGACCTCAGCATGCTGATCGTCTTGCCCCGGCAGGAAGTGCCTCTGGCTGCCCTGGAGCCCATCATCAAGGCACCCCTGCTGGAAGAATGGGCCAACAACGTGAAGAGGCAGAAGGTGGAAGTCTATCTGCCCAGGTTTGATTCAGATATCCACTGTCTGTGGGACCGTAGTGAGAGTGAAATTCAGAGCACATTTGTGGTTTCGTAGAAAGAGGGGGCGGGGGGCCATAGGCATTTGAACCTCATGTATACTGATATACCTATTAAGATCATCATCTTCCCACTCATCTGCTTTAGAGCTAGTCATTTCAAAGCCCTCTGCTTCCCACACTGTTCAAACAAAGCCTATGGATCATACTAAAATAACCAACACCAATCTTCTAGCGTTGTCGGTTGTTTTTAGAATGACTGAGTGAGATGATAACCCCTAAAGAATCCTAAAACATTGAGCTAACCGTGTTGTATGGGGTTTGTATTGGCCCCTTCAGTGCTGTGTCTCACTATATGGAGGTATGTCTTGTCAGGTTCAAGGTGGAACAGAAGGTAGACTTGAGGGAGACCCTTCAGGAGCTGGGCATCAAGAAAATCTTCAGCAAAGACGCCGACCTCTCCGGCATGACAGAGATGGCAGGTAAGATGGACACACACTTGTTTATATTTAGAATATCTACATATATTTATGTACTTTTAGATTCGGTCAAGTCTGATTGCATTCCATTTGCAGTAGGATGTCATGACCATATCAAGAATATGACCCTTTTGATACAAACACAATGTTTATTAGAATGTGACCTTTCACCTGCACACATTTTACAAAAGATATGCAATAAATTTCCCATACAACATTGAATTTTAACGTGGGCTTTCAACCTGTATGACAGACTTGCATGACAAACATACAGTATATAATATATGTTGTGTCTAACATTACACTTATATGTATATTTAGACACAAACATGCCGCCACGTACACCTGCTTGCATCTGTGCTCTGTCAGAGAGCTGCGGTACCTTGGCATATCCAGGTAACCACGGTAACTCTTTCTGAGTACGCAGGTCAGCGTTGACAGCACACCACTCTTTGGATAAAAATAGATGTAGGGAAGAAGGAGAAAGAAGAGAAATGAGGAAAGGATAAGGAGAGCGAGAAAAACAGGAGACAGAGAAAGCGCCAAACGAATTCTCACTTTCACATTCTCTCGCTTTCACATTCTCTCACCTACGTCAGCCTTCCAGTTCCCCAAGAAAAGTTTGACTTCAAATACAGCCTCCAAACCACATGCTTGTGAGGAACTAGCCAAGACAGTGATGGTATTAAGAGTGTTTGTGTGTGTGTGTGTGTGTGTGTGTGTGTGTGTGTGTGTGTGTGTGTGTGTCTGTGTGTGTGTGTGTTTCTAGAAGACAGGGACTTGTTCATTGGTAAGGCAGTGCAGAAGGCCTACCTGGAGGTGACAGAGGAGGGGGCAGAGGGAGCCGCAGGATCAGGTAATGACCTCATAGTCAAATCCTTATCATCCATATCATCCTTATCATCCATATCATCCTTATCATCCTTATCATCCTTATCATCCATATCATCCATATCATCCATATCATCCTTATCATCCTAATGATAGATATAATCCTAATGATCTGTGTCATCCTATAATGATCCATATGGTCCTAATGATCCGAATAATCCATATCATCCTAATCATCCATATCATCCTAACGATCCGTATCACCCTTATAATCCCAATGATGCGTACATCCTCATTATCTTTATCCTCATCCTCCTTATTATCCTTATCATACTCATTGTCAGTATCGTCCTCCTCATCCTTAACACCCTCAGCATCCTCGTCATCCTCAACATCCTTAACATCCTTATCATCCTCATCATATCATTCTTATCATCCTTATATACCATATCATCGTTGTCATCTTCATCAACCTTATCACCGTTGGCCAGCATCTTCCTCTGTACACTTTGAAGTATTGCGTCACACTTTTTCTATGCACGCTGAAAACAGCACCCTCATCTGTTGGTGGGCTGTACTGCAAGAATGTTTTCTAAGGGTCATTTTCTGATGTCCTGTCTCTTGCTCTCTCTCTCTCTGTCTCTCTCTCTCTCTCTCTCTCTCTCTCTCTCTCTCTCTCTCTCTCTCGACGTAGGGATGATTGCCCTCACCAGGACACTGGTGCTGTACCCACAGGTCATGGCCGACCACCCGTTCTTCTTTGTCATCAGAAACCGCAGAACAGGTTTGTGCCCATGCGGGTGGCCGCTAGCTAGCCCAGCCTAAGTAGCATCATTTCCTCCCAGGTCTAATCCTTTCCCTCTTGCCCCTAGGATCCATCCTCTTCATGGGCAGGGTCATGACCCCCGAGATCATGGACCCAAGGGACAATGACTTTGACTCCATGTAGCTATGAGCCAATGGCTAACCAACCAGATTTGTCTCATACGCTCCCAAACAATCAAGTCCTGGGATTCTGACGTCACCAATGCAAACGGTCCTCCCTCCCCATCCTCAGCGGGTTTTATACTCTTTAACATGAATATATGATTGGAAAAGTTAAAGGTTATATTATAAATTGAAATATGTACAACATATAAATTGTCTAGGTGTTTTGATACCGTAAGCTTTAGCCACTGAAGGACAGAAAGCGAGAGATGTAAATAGTGGTTTGTACTCTACCACCAATATTAAAAAAGTATTGCGAACAGTATATCCACGCAGTTCCCCTTTAATTTTAGGCAAACAGCAGTCTCATACGCAGGCACACATAAGGTGTGCGTATATGTTACCACAATTCATAGTTGTTACTCTTCGGTATTGTGTTCAAAGAATATAGATATTTATTGCTTAACAATAAGGGCAGGCACAGTAGGTCTAGAGTCCATTGTAACCACTCTAAATCTCAGTACTGTCATTCCTTTTCCTGTGTTTCATTTTCGACGCTACAGACACACGGCTAAACTACTGATTAACTAATATATGCCTTATCTTATAGGAGTTTTTGATTTAGCGTGGGATTTTCACAGGTGAACCAGGAAGACAGCTTGTGAACAAGGGTTGCTATAGAGACTGAAAGGGCATGCGGTTGCGTTGGAAACGCATCGTTTTGGATGTTCAAGGAGAAATAAAATGGTTTCACCAGCTGTATTTTACTCACACTTTTACTCAATAAACATGAATGTGTTACACTTACAGACTGGAAACCTTGTTTTGTAAACACTTTGACAAAGAATAATAGATTTCCTTTACAGATTTTCTCAGCTTTATTAGACTGCATGCAAAGAAGATCCGATGTAATTTATTATAGCAAGTTCAAGTGTAAAGTTATACCTTTGCATTCAGACTATAAGCTTAGACTGTAAACTATTGAGATCATGTTGTTTACACTCCATTGTTGACCTAATGAGAAATGTAGCTTATGATTTACTACATTTAAGGTATATGTCTTGAGAAACCTTTGTAATTAGAAATCTAATCAACTGAGAGGGTCAAGCACTATTTGTCTTAACCTATGAAACACACTACATGCAGTTGGCTGACCATTAAATGCATGACACAGTGCTAGTGATAATAGCAGGCTGCAAATTGGTGGTGTTCTTGCAAAGTGTGTGTGTGTGTGTGTGTCACTCTTTCTTTGTCCCACAAACACACACTCAGATCATATCGCTGCTTTAGGCAAGGGCATGCCGCATGCTAGAGGACAGACGAGAGCTGCATGCTGATTCTGGATGGGCATTCAGAGTTGGTGGGTTAATTTCAGTTCCTACATTTTGGGAGGGAAATGCATATACTTATGGTTTATTACTTTTGTCTATATACTGAGGAGATCGTAACGGAATTGAATTGTTAATGGATTGCATAACAATTGTGCAGCTAGGGTGTAGCCTACTGAATTCAAAAGAGTCTGAGTGAAAGCGATTCCAAATTGAAATTGGCACACCTAGGAGCAAGTCCGGGAAGATTGACTGGCGTAAGATTAAGGCCAAATTGAGGGCGCGCATAGTGTGCAGATCTGTCCCGTTCTGCTCATTGATCATTGCACGCACGGAAGTGAAGGTTGTTGCCGGCCTTTAGCCAGAATAAACGAGATAATCCATTATTCCTGTCACGCTGAAGGAATAATTTCCATGAGATCAAACTCACGTGTGAGTATGTGGCTATCATTTATGCAGTCAAGATGTGATCATTATTGGGATGATTAACCGCTTCTTTCCTACTGCACAGCTTTTTTTGTTCAAAGTAATAAACGTGCAATCAGATTTTGGCTCACAGTTAAGGTCCTAATACATTTCAGATTTCAATTATGAAAATCTGCTTTTATACATTGGCCTATAACTTATATTTGGACAGAAAACAATATTATATGCAAAGTTATATATATATATATATATATATATATATATACACACACACACATATACGAATTAAACTATATTAATTTTATTCTATTCTATTCGGTTCTGTTCTATCCTATTCTATTCTTTGCTATTTTACTCTATTCTATTCTGTTATCATGGTATGTTATAACCTAGTAGTACGCCTACCTAACCCAGCAGAGATTGGTGACACACACGGACACCGTGTTGCCCAGCAACGAGTCTTTGCCCCCTATGACCTGTCTTGCTCAGCCACCGAACGATCCCGGCCCAGTAGCAGCACCCGATTTCAGAAAACTGAACTATACCGCCTCCATGGGTAACCGTTGGCTTGTAGGAATAAAACGTCCCAATCCGAATGTTTTAAAGGCCAGAGGAATTCACCATAGGAAATGTCAGAAAGGTAAGCAAAGGTTTGCTGTATAGTTTAAAGCCAGTCTGCATGAGGTATTGAGGATCCTGGAGACCAATGCGCTTTACCTGAAATAATTACCATTGGAAATAATTGTTTGTTGCCAACAACCCGTCGCTGTTGTGGGTAATCGATAGGCTACTCGAAAATGTTATATTTCTTAACCAAGAAAAGTAATGAGCAGCACAATTCAAGACTATAATTCTAAAACATATTTTTGTTGAACCAAAAGAGTCTATATCATTTATTGAAGGCTCCGTGTGCGGATTCTTATTATAAGCTAATAGCACCTGCTCAGGTGTCCGCTGTTATGGCGACGGTGGCTCTAATCCGGTGTGCGAGGCCGAGTTCACGGTAACCCAAACCGGACAGCCATGGGTCAGGGTTTCAGCACGGCGGATATGCCAGGGGCTCGAGTTTCAGCAGCAAGCAAAGTTAGGTCTTGCTCCCAGAGGATGCAACAGAATGCACGTTAGAAACGCGCAGTAAACTCAAGTTTATGAAAAAGATTTTAAAAAGAGGTTATATCTTTATTATGTTTTATAAAAGATGAGCCAAAAAATCTGTCTGTCTGTCTGTCTGTCTGTCTGTCTGTCAGCTCCTCAGGTGTGAACACAAGCAGTGGCAGTTTCCCCAAATCCCATTCATCCCAGAACTCCGACCTCAGCGTTACACACACGCCCCTCTCCGTGGATCAGAGACCTGACTCTGGAATTGTCACCACCCCAGTGAGTAACATTGGTCTACTCTATCCGAATACAATCACACATATAGACACACACTACACATCCTTTTAACCCAAAACAATTATATAAAAGAAAACGGTTTATCCCGCCAAGCATTCTACTGACATTTCCATAACAATCATTCTGTTTTACGACTTTATCTTATCTAATCTTTATTTTATCTATACTCATCACTTCACCTTATCATCTGTTCATCAGCCAATTGCCTTCTATACATCTGCGTTTGTCTATTCCTCTTCATGTTTATTAGCTGTGCTCTCTTTCCTAATTCCACATGTCTTAGTCACAGATTCATCATACACAGTTGACATTTAATGTTTGCTTCCTGCCTATAAGACTGACCGGTGTGACCAATTATTTAAAGAAAAGACATCAACGTTTATAATGCACTACTCTAAATGAAAGTCTATCTCAAAAAGACTCCTTTCCAAACCTGCTACACCCGGACCTGTTACAGCCCCACTCCAGGACCATACCAAAGTATGGAGCAGAGGCCCCGAGGCTCTAATGTCAGTAAAGGTCACCGCTAGTAATGGGGGGTCAAGCAGAGAGGAGACCTTCATATGGCAACATGACACTGAGTCGGTAGGGTTACAGACACATCGGCTCAGAGAGGAGTGGAGTGGGGCTGTGCACTAGGACGGGTGCCTTCTCCCACCCCCACCTCTTACTGTCTGTCCCCTTTTCCTCCCTGTCCCCGTCAGCTGCCATCGAGCCCATTCCGGTTTGCGTCGTGGCATCGCTTAGTGGACAGTGATATCAGAGGGGACCAGCTCGCCTGCCCGCGGGTCCGAGAAGGTAAGAGAGAGGGCACCTTCCTGGTGACCTTTCAACTTTCCCATTGTCTTTTCATCGAATGGAACCACATCCAAATGGGTCGTTTAACGGCCTATTAATCCAGATAGCCACGATGCGAGGGGACCTTTTTGCAGATAGATGTTAGAGGAATAATTTAGGAGGGGTCCCTTCTGGTCATTCTAGTTGGTTGGTCCTCCTAACACCTCTTGACATCCCCCAACAGGGCCAACGCAGGAGGAGCTCTTACTGGGAGAGGATGTTGACGTGCAGTCGGATAGGGGGAGGCAGAGAAGGAGGAGGGATGAGGAAGAGGGGCAGAAGTGGGACGAGTGGCTGCAGGAGAACTGGGAAAACTCCTCGGTGAGAGACTGAGCTCACACTCCCACACACACACACACACACACACACACACACAAACAGTGACAGAGAGAGAAACACTAAATGTCCTATCACTTACAACCTAGGAGCTGAATCTATCCTATCAGAACTTAGGAGATCCCTACCAGCAGGAGAACTTCCACCGGATCCTTCGGCGGCTGATCCGTGTGGAAAGACTACAATTAGTCAATAACTGCCTCACCAACCTGAGTTGTATCCGCCTGCCAAGGTACTACACCACCCATGATGCACCTCCCGATCCTCCCTTCTTTCACTTACTGCAGACTAAAATAATGATATAGTAATAATGGTAATATTAAGCATATTCCATATTCCTTCTCCTCCATTGACCAGGTGCACCAGCCTCAACCTGCACCAGAACCACCTGACGAGTCTACGCCAGCTGCCAACACTCCCATTGGTGGAGCACCTGTGTTTGTCGGAAAATGCCATTGCCTCATTGGTTGGTTTGGGAGCCTTGGGGAACGCCCCTCTGCAGTCCCTCACAATGACACGCAACCCAGTTACCTTCACTCCACACTACCGCGCACGGTGAGAAAATCAGACCACACTGACATTTGCATACTACTTTGTCAGACATATTTAATACCACAGTATGGCAGGGTCTGGAAATTGGCATCATGGCCGGATGTACAATTTCACCCTTGGTTATTGAAGTGACTCCAATCCAAACAGGTTGTTGGCAGCCAACAATATGACGTGATATATATATGATATGATGATATGATATGACAAGATTAACAACAACTAACTGTACTAAAAGACTAGGTTAACTTAATGATCACCATAAATGGGCTAAAATGAAAATAAAACCTAGCAAGTCCAGAAGCATATCAGTTGTAAAGGAAAAATTGTGTAAAAAATATTCTTCATAGGCGGATCCAATTCCAACAGTGATCGAAAAGCTGATGTAGCCATTGACAGTGTATGATATACCCATTACTGAAGTTGAATTGCTAGAATAATTAGCTTTTATGCTAGAAAATGGTTAGGGGTGCTACAATGTTTTAGAAGCCTGACTCTCTATCGGAAAGGTGCTCTGGAGCTGCCAATTACCGGGCCAACAGAGGGATTTTAATAAAATTAAAAAAGCAATTACACTTATAGAATCCTGAGATAGTGTAGAAAAGAAGCAGCACCCACATTAGGAACAGGACAGAAATGTAATCAAAAAGAAGCAGTGCAGCAGGAAAAGCAGCCCTTACATCTACAGAAACAGTAGTACAAGCACTGAATGGATGAGGAGGATTTGAACTCGGCACAAGTAAACAGAGATGCTCCAAATCAACGTCTTCGGATCAACGCAAATTAGTGATACATCGGATACGTAAGCAGGAGGAAGCCGCAAGGAGTGCCAAAGCTGTCCCGCAAGCCAAACAAGGTTGATGGATGAATTGGGAAAGTGTAGAACAGAGAAAAATTACCTGAAAGGACTTGTGGTGAATGGAATCCACAAGAATTAGCTTTAATGGCAATGTACGACGTTACGCAAACACCCACAAATCTAAGTCAGTGGGTAGGTGCGACGAAAGCTCATCTCAGACACACACTGTCTGGGTGCAAGCCTTACTCAAGGAAGATATACCTGGTGACACAATCGGGTCATTATGTGCTTGGCGACAGCAATAAAGCATAGGCGGTCAATAGTTAATGCCCTGCCCATTGGAACAGAGGGCGACACATACCACATTAGCTTTGTCAGGGAGGGAGTTCAGGGAAAGAAGATATATAGGCCAACACAAAGCTCAGGGCATCTGTGGTAGCTTGTGTTTGGAAAATGGTCGCAGATATCAGCCAACTATTGAGAGTCCCATAAGAGATTGCAAAAGCCAACTTAAGACCAGACGTATTACTCTGGTCCAACACACAGCAAACTGTGTACTTTGAAGTGCTAAGTCCTGTGGGAAGAAGTGATAGATGAGGCATATAAAAAAAAGACGCTCTGTTAAAAAAACTATGCGAATTAGCAGCTAAGGCAGAACAGTGGCTGGAGAACAAAGGTGTGTCCTGTGGAAGTTGAACGCCATGGATTTGTGGCAATATCAACGACCAAACTACTATTAGGGACCTGCGGCAAGGAATTGCACCAGACAATAAAAGCTGTGTCAGATATAGCAGAAAGAAGTAGCCAGTGGCTGTGGCTAAAAATTAAGGGTCGAATATGGGCTCAAAAGTGAAGAACATCAGAACGTTGTGTCAAATAGAATAAAGAAAGATTTTTTTTTTTTTTATCTTAGGGCAAAAGTATGAAGGTAAGCTTTCCTGCTGGGCAAAGCTCATGCCAAGCCTGCAGGAATAAAATAGGGATATTGCAGAGTTTAATAAAAATATAAAAATAAACATTTGGACAATCTTTCATGCCGAGAGATAAGCCTTCTGGAGGGATTGTGGGCTCAATTTAACGAAACATTCACAATGGAAAGGGCCCTCTTGAAAACTCCAATGACATCGGCTCTCAAACCAAATCCTTTCTTGGTTTCTAAAGTGCTCATCTTGGATGATGACATAATGGATATTCTAACACTGTATCCTGTGTATTTTGAAGTACCCAGAGTAAAGACCATGCACAAGCACAAAAAAATTTCTATTGTATTTTCATATTCACCAGAATATAATAATAATAATAATAATAGATGTGATTTATATAGCGCTTTTACAGTTGCTCAAAGACGCTTTACAAGACAAAGTAAAACAAAACAAAACAAAACAGAACAGAACAAAAATAAATATACAGAACAAATTATATATCAAAGGCAAGGGTGAAAAGGTGGGATTTGAGGGCTGTTTGAAAGATGTCAGGGTGTTTGCGTTACGGATGTGGATGGGGAGGGAATTCCAAAGGGAGGGGGCAGCTGCGGAAAAGGCCCTGTCGCCCCAATATCAGATCAGATGCGAGTCATTATAGCATCATCTTCTCCTCCCTCTGCAGTGTGCAGTCATGTTCACTTACTCTAACAAAGCGAGATAGAGGGGTGGTGTGTGTGTGTGTGTGTGTGTGTGTGTGGGGGTGGGTGGGGGGGTGGAAGTGTGGTAATGACAGAATGGATGCGTATGTAAGAGAGAGCGTTGGGTACAGGAGAAGGGCATTGGAAAGAGATGTGAGACTTCCCCTCCCTCTGTTTTCTGCAGTGTTTTCTACTGTTTGCCAAAGCTCCAAGTCCTGGATGGAATCCCTAAGCTGCCAGAGGATTCTGGGCCTCACAGACTACAACTCCCAGAATACACAAGGATGTGTAACATTTTGTGAAGCAATTTCAGTAATGTTGGGCACAGAAATGCAGTAATGTCAAAGATTTACGTAAGCCATTTAGAACAATGTTCTACGTTTCATTCACTTCACTGTATTGTATGTTTGTTTAATATTGGTCGGGTGATTACTTTTGATAGTAAAGAGACACAAACAGCTGTAGTTTTGTCCTGCCTTTTCGACTTTGTTTATGTTGAAACATGAAGCGATACATAACAGTTAATGTGGTAGTCTGGCAGATGGTTGTGACAATGACTTTGACAGAGAGAGAGAGAGAGAGAGAGAGAGAGAGAGAGAGAGAGAGAGAGCGAAAGAAAGAGAAAGAGAGAGAGAGAGAGAGGAGATATAGGGACGGGTAAAGAAGATGATACAGAAATAGAGAGAAAGAGTAGAATACAATCATATTGCTCAACGGTTCTATAACATATTTTTACCCATAATTGGCTACCAGTTTTTTGTCTCACATATCAGATACATGGCTGACCAGTAAGTCAGTGACGAGGGGGACAATCCTATTACGTACTCAAAAGACTAATATTCACACAAACATGCTCAAAGAGAACGGACTGTGATTACCAGCAAATGGCTGGAGCTCACATTTTTCAGGTCCAAATTCAAAAGAGCTTCTTCCCTGTGTGCTATATGACCTGTGAGGAGGACATTTGTTGGTCAGTGAGCAGACTAATCAAAGTTTAATCCTGCGGACTCCCCTGGATAATGGGCCTGCTTGGCCTCCTTAGAATGACTGCTTAACGACCTGTGGGCTCCTGGTGACCACACACACACACACACACACCTCCCCCCTAGATGTTAGGGTCATACTCCGGGTCCACTTCAACCACACACACACACACACACACACACACACACAAAGAGCCGTGATGCAGGTCACATACACTGTCCCTTCTGTGGGCCAAAGTTGATTTATTCATAGGCCAACTCTACTGTATCCTCCTTTAATAATGGTTCCCTTTTCAGTCGCCTGAAACCTGAACAGAGACAGATCTACCCCCACCCTCTCTCACACACACCATTCTAGCAAGGCAGCAGTGTATAGTCTATACCTCTGTAATGAGAAAAGGACTAGTTCACTGCCTTCTGTGTGTGTGAGATGTTCATCAATGACACTTTCCCCACAGACAGGACCAGAGCTAGTTACTGTGGTAAGTGGGTGTCTATTACTATTAAATATGTGTTGTTACCTATATTAAAACGGACAATTGGTACAATTACCATTTAAAGCAGCACTTCATTCGCTTAATGCTGCTTTCACACATTCACTCAATTGACATTATTATACTCTCTATAGTCAGTCTGGGCCCAGGACATCAACACGCCCGCCTGACAGGAAATGCAAAGTCTTTGATTGTTGTGATGCCCAAAATTAAATGATTTGAATATGGCTTCCTGAACTGTGTGTGTGTGTGTGTATCTACGAAATACCTTCAGAGATGCAATTTATTTTTATTGTGGCCATTGTTTGGGAGAATAGTGACTCCTTTGACAAAAACAAGTGCATTTAAATTTTCGAAGTGGTTGGCTTGGAGCTTGAATGCGTCCATTTTTCTGATTTGCGTATGCGGTGCGCTCATCTCAGTTTAGCTTCTGGCAATCGCATCTCCGTTATTCATGCCTGGTTATTCACCCATGGAATGATTTGAGACACCGGAGATGAGCGATCTGAAATGGTGTCTGTGTCATGGGGAGATAGACGTGGGGGAGGCATGAGCAAGTAGAGAGGCAGAGAGGGTAAGCATGACGTGGCCAACGGCAGTATGGGGAGGAGTATCAGCTCTAAAAGCCCTTTAGAGAGTGTGTGTGTGTGTGTGTGTGTGTGTGTGTATAAAATAAAATAGCGTATCTCCCTGCAGCCTGCTATTAGCAAAGTAATGAGTCACCTGTTACACTCACACTCCTCCAACATCCCAGAAGTCCCATGCAGGGGAGAACCAGCCATGACACTACTGAAACAGAAGAAGAGGGGTGAGGACAGGGTGCGGCAGAGGGAGAGTGAAAACTACAGAGGGATAGACAGGACTCCAGGAAGAGGGAGAAACGGTCACCAAGACATCAAGGGATTTAGCAAATATAATCAAGGCACCTATTTATAAATGACTCGTACTCAAAACGTGACATAAAATTCAATTTAACACAAGTCTTATTTTCCTTTCTTTTTTACTGATTGGCACTCGGTAAAAATGTCCATTTTGCATTTTCCACCAAGAGATAGACTTTTACAAAACAGAAAATGGGTACTGCATTCTTATAGATTGTCACTAAAAAACATGAACAATAAATAACAGACGAGTTTGATTGGAATGCAAAATGACCTACAAATAAAAGTAACACTGCACGACATAGAAATTTGAAGGATAGAAAAATATGCATATTTTGCATAAAAACAAATATAAAAGTTGACATCTAATAAGTCCCCGCGCTCAGACCGATAGCATACAGTAACGTTAGACTCTCCTGGTCTCTGCAGAGTGTGACGTACATGGACAGACAGACGGACAGGCAAGCAGAAAGACAAGTGGACAGACAGACGGTTTGAATACACAAGCGGTTCCGTCTCCGCAGAGACCTGTCCACAACCACACCGGAAGTTCATCGGTTCCAGACCCACGCTTTTGGGAACCATCCCACATCCCGCCGCAGTCTTCGGGTTCTCCTTTTGGGAACACAGAGTGGGCTTTGTCTCCTCTTGACCGCAAGGGAATAGAACATTCTAATAGGCCTGAAGGTGCAGAAGCAAAAGGCACCGCCACTGGTCAATTATTTGACCGTATCACATTTCCGCTCTGCGATTGGTCCCCTTCCCGCGTCCGACCATCTCCTCCTCCTCCTCCTCGTTTTCGTAGTTTTCCTCTTCGTTGTTCTCCGCAGCTCCTCTGTGCTCTCCATCTTTCGCTGGCACATCCCCGTCTTTTACTTGGTCCTGCAATGGCCAAAGGAAAGTGTTTTTTAATGTCTCTTAACAATTAGCTCAACCAACCGTTTAATCAATGCATCCGTCTGTGCGATCACTACTGTTTGGATGTATTTTCCCTCCGTAGTCACTAACTCCATTTAATTAGAACTTCAATGTTTTTTGGGAGGCAGTAACCAATCTGTGAACAAACTAGGGACCGACAAAAGACACACCAGCCAGCCTGGTGAAATTAAAAAAGCGTTTCTGTCCTGCTTTCTAGATTGAGTGGTGTTTAGCCTGTCAGGGCATGGCAGAGCTTTCAGTAACACGGACAGGAGGATTGAATGGAAGCTGAAAAGGTCGCTCAGTCAATCTCCACCCCAATGCAAACACTGAATGGACAGGCAGGTAACAGGACACGCAGAGACACCGCGACCTGATCCTCCGTTCACTTACCAGGACATCGCAATCCCGGCTATAGTTACACGGACTGTGCTGCCAGGCATACACTTATTTACACACACGCACGTACGCACACACACGCATGCACGCACATGCACGCACACACACATTTTAGGCAGGGGATGCTATTTTGGCGGCGAAGGGTGGTCCCACCAAATGTTGATTTGATACAGATTTGCTTTTCCCTCACTTTGTATTTTAGGAATTTATAAAAAGAAAAGAAAAAATGTACATTTATAAAAAATAAAAAAATAAACATTTGTCTTACTTTAAAGACGTCACACCTTTTGCACAGTACTGTATATACACAATCTCCCCTCTCAACAACAGACATCAAAATATCTCAAGGTTGTACCAGAGTGTGGTGTTCTGCTTCATGTGTCTTCTGAAACTCCTGGGGGGTGAGCATTGTGAGAGTATGAAGGAGTGTTTAGGGAGGTCTCTCCCAGGGTCATCTACTGTTCTGTGGCAGTCTGCAGAGTCACAACACTAGGCTAGAATCAGATTCTAAACATATACAAGATTTGGTAGAGTAAGGGGAATGCTGGTGGATCAAAGGATTTTGTCATTACTACATAATGCTGGGCATCGGTGAGCCAAAAGAAGTAACCCTGCATTCTCTAGCCCATCTGCAGCATGTTAATAATGACTGACTATTTCACCTTTCAGGAACTAATAAACTGAAAACTAATGTTCTATATTCAAAATAAAGCTTGCACGGGACATGCATGCACGTGATCATTTTGGATTAGAACAAATCTTAAGGCCAGTTTCGTACGTGTACGCAGGTGAGTACACAAACGCTAAGCAAGCGGCACTGTCCACGTACTCCTCTCTGTACGTTGTATCTAAATGGATGTTGAAAAGCTATGTCCACTAGGAGGCAGGTCAACCACGAAACCCTTTCTACCTGACCGGAAAAACGGAGATGACAAGTTCACACAGAACGTCCGAGGATCTGCAGAAGTATACCCCCGCCTTTAGGGGGCCTCCGGTGTCTCTGTTCTTCAGTTGGGAAGGTTAGCTTTGCTCTCAAAGCCTCCCTTCTTTGCTAATGTCCCAGGCTCTCCCTGGCATGGGATGTGGGACTCACCTGTTCCATTTCTTTGTAAGGGTCCTCTTCCTCCTCCCCTTCCTCCCCCTCATCCTCCCTCTTCAGGCCCGCTGCCAAGTCCTCCTGTACCTAAACCACAAACGGAGGAGGATGAGAGAGAGAGAGAGAGAGCGAGAGAGAGGAAAAAATGTGTGTGTGTGTGTGTGTGTGAATCATACACACCTCATCCTCCCCCTCCTCTTGGTACTGGTCATCCAGGGTGTCCTCTTGCTGATCTGGGTTTACAGCCATCTAACACACACACGCACACGCACACACATTACAAGGCTATCATTTTTATCTGCTATCCATCATCAGCCTCTCCTTTCCCCACAGATCCTCTTTTTCTCTCGCCCACTCTGTCTATTCTTTCCTTTCTTTCTCCTCTGGATCTTTTGTATTCCTCCCTCCCCTCACCACTAGGTCCTCGTCCACCGCTGGCTGGTTGGGGTGTGTGTCTGGGTGTTTGACCTCCTCCTCCACCACCTCCTCCTCTCCCTCCCTGACCCCATGCTGCGGCTGCTCCTCGGCCTCCTCAAACTCGTCCTCCCCCTGGTTGTTGGGGTCTTCGTTGGGGTCCACCTCGTCCTCCAGGACCCCCTGCAGCGCGGGGGGCACCAGGGCACAGAACACGTTGTGGAGGTGAGAGTGTGCTATCTTTAGTGATACTGTGTAAAGATCCCCTTCACGCGGCAGATTCAAGTGTAAAGGCAAAAGAAAGTAGTGGGCTCCAAAAATAGTGTTGGTTTTAAGAAACTAGTCTCCTGAACAGAAGAAAGAAAGAAAGATGGATGGATGGATGGATGGGCATCAGATAAATAAGGTGAAGTGGTAGATCTCACCTCCTGCTGTGGTGGTACTCGTTGGTCCTGTTCATCGTGCTTGTCCTCCTCCTCACCTGCTTCCTGGTGGAGAACAAGTGTGTCCCTCTCTGTCTCCAAGACACACACACACACACACCCCCCCCCATCAACACCTCAAACTACCTTTTATCACGCCGCTGTACATGCAATGATGCTCCATGTTTAAACAGCTGCTTACTACTAACCAGTGGAGTGCAATGGTGTATTTTGGAAAATGTGTTGTACGGATTATGACCTTAACTTTTCAATACTAATAAAAAAGAATAACCAAAGTTGCTCTATGTACATAAACAAGCAACCCCAATTGGACTAGCTTCAACGGCACGAGCTCACACCTTCCTCATCCTCGATTCGAGGGTCTTCCTCTCCCTGGATGATGTCATTATCCATGTTCTCATACTGGCTCTTCTTCCTGTTAAAGATGTGCAACAGAAGCCAGTCAGGGTAGAAAAACAAAAAGCATTATATTCTATTGTATCCTCCAACTCTACATCCTACCTGGACAGTACGTTCCTCTTCAGATGGGCAACTGGTCATTCCCCCAGCAAAACTTAAGCATTTTGGGGAGCGTGCATTTTCTAGGGCAGCGCCTATATTATGGAACTCTCCCTCCACTAATTCGCAATTCCAACTCTCTATCAATCTTTCAAAACCACCTTAAAACTAAATCTTTTCATCCCAGCCTACCCTAAATAATAATAACGTTTAGAATCCTGTTCTATCCTTCTATTGATATCCTGTCCTTTTGTTATACTTATAGTTTGAACTGTTGTTGCTCTCTGTCCGTTCCCCCTGTTTCTGTTTCATTGTTTATTTTTGTCATGTTATCTATGTAAATGTTGTGTACCAACTTTGGTGTCAGAAAAGCGCTATATAAATCAAATTAATTATTATTATTATTATTATTATTATTATTATTAGAGTTATTATTATTATTATTATTATTAGGGTTATTATTAGGGTTATTGCCCTCTGACCTGAGCTGCTCCTCGTGGAGGACCTGCTCGCGTCGGTCCAGCTCGCGGTGGTGCTGCTCCTCTTTCTCCTTCTGCTCCTTCAGCCTCTGCTCCCTGTCCCTCTGGTCCCGGAGGCGCTGGGCCTGGAGGGCCTCCTGGCGCTGCTGCAGCTGCCTCTGCTCCTGGGCCCGCTGGGCCTCCAGGCGCTGCTGCTCCTGCTGTTGCTCATAGGCAGACTTGACCCGCTCCACCTGGACGCGGGCCTCCTGGTGGAGGCGGGGCTCTGGGTGCAGCTCCGGTAGGGGAGCCTTGGAAGACAATACCAGATAGTTAGAGAGGAAAAGGTGGTGTCAATTGCTATGGCTAAGGCATAAACCTTGATTCCAGTCTCCGAGAGGTAC
This sequence comes from Galaxias brevipinnis, assembly GCA_036023535.2. Lineage (NCBI taxonomy): Eukaryota > Metazoa > Chordata > Actinopteri > Galaxiiformes > Galaxiidae > Galaxias > Galaxias brevipinnis. The sequence goes on along the minus strand of JAVQIZ010098807.1, from coordinate 1,723 downwards.
TATCTATAGACTATCTTTCTGGTGACCTAGCCTTCTCTCTGACCCTTCCCTCACGTCTGAACAACAGCTCAGGCCAGAAAATCTGCAAGGATGCAAAATTTGGCCACCACAGGCCGGACCCCGGCTATGACACCCAAGTCCGGCCAGCCTACAAACATATATCTCTTCATGCTATGGCTAGGACCTAGATTCCAGTGTCTCTGAAAGGCACATATTATCTTTCTGGTGACCTAGCCTTCTCTCTGACCCTTCCATCACATCTAAACAACACCTGGAGGCCAGAGCATCCGCTAGGATTCCAAATCTGGCCACCCACAGAATATACAGACACGATAAGTCCAATTCTGTCATATGAAGTAGCTCAAGACGGCGCCGATTTGGATCAACCCAGTTTTGAATGCTCTAACTGAACCTGCGTTTGTTATAAACCCACTCTAACCTGCTGCCGTCGTTGGCGATCCAGGGCGTTTTCATCTTCCTGCTCCGGCTCCGCCCCTTCCTCCTCCTCCTCGTCTTGTGGTTGGTCTGATTCTTCCTCCAGCTTCTGAGGCTGGCCCGCCTGCTCCATCTCCTCCTCAGCCAGCTCTCTCTTCCTCTCCGCCTCCCCCTCTCCCTCTTCTCCTTTTCCCAGCTGGGAATGCTGGGGGGTGGGTGGGTGAGACTGGAGCCTGGACCTGACTGCTTCCTCTTCATCCTGAAGGTCCACCTTGAAGATTGGACCAGGAGAGAGAGGATAAACGTGTGTGTGTGTGAGCGTACATGTGTGTTTTGTATATGTATGAACGATGACCTTGCGAGAGTCTCACTGTTCATACAAAGTAAGTAAATACAGAGCATATTTTGATGCATGTGGATTGACACATACCCTGGGCTCCTCTTCACCGGGCTGGGCTGGGGGCGGGGCTTGTCCATGCTGCTCAGCCACTGGCTGGGCCTGTTGCCGGGCGGGGCCGTGGGGATCCTGCCGGAGGGTTGGCATCTTGTTAAGGGTCTCCTTAAGCTGCTTGAACTCGTTGACCTGCATCTGGAGAGACGACCACACAACCACCCATTAAAGTGGGCTCATTTTCCAGCAGATTCTTACACTTACATCAAGTGTCACCAAATCACACACACAATCATCCACCTAACGGTCCTGCTTTTCTATTCTTTTACTATTAAATAAAAAATACAAACGCTTTCTCTTTATTTCATTAGTTGAACGACAAGATTATTCGTGATATAAAAAAACAAGGGCTTGGTCTGGTGATGCAAATAGAAAAGGGAAAACAATATGAACATCTAGGTCTGGTGCTGGGTTGAGAAAAGACCAGTAACGCTGCCCTAAATCCCCATTCAACCCGAGACTACATGTCCTTCCCAGAATTCTTCATCAGGTCAAACCTCTTCGACTTCCGTCAAGTCAAACTTGATATTCCGCTCAGGATTTTACTCGGCCAAAGCTCAAGCTGATAAGGAACTTAGTCTTTGTCGATGAAGTGGTAAAACTGGTTGCAGATCCCATGTGGGACTCTGTCTTTGTGAATAAAGTGGGTTTGAATAGAGAGTGTGCAGATCTACTTTACTTCCTGATTCTCTAAGAAGGTCTTCTTTCATGCAAATAGTCTAGGTGGAACTTCAAACTACCCCTTAAACATTCTCTTTAGCAGACCAACTTGTGGAATCCTTCTGTTCCTTTGCAATTCCTCTTTCCATCGACCTGAGGGGGGGGGGGGGGGGGGGG
>JAVQIZ010098786.1:0-14502 GCA_036023535.2 Galaxias brevipinnis | reverse complement strand
ACATTGTAGAAATACTTCCATCAGCAAGCATGCTACAGCTGCATCATGCAAACATGCACAAACAAGTAAAGATGCCTTTGAATGCAGTTTCAATCCTAACATGATCATGATGCTCTTGTGTGGCTTAAAGACAAGACACTGGTTGGTTTTATTTGTGTCCTTACTGTTTTGTAAAGGAGAGAAGGTATCAGAGAAAGACAGGAGAGGAAACCAACTGAGTAGCACCTGCAAAAATATTTAAAGTACATGATCATTTAAGAAACCAAAATACTAATAATCATTATACTATTATAGTTACAATTATACTCATAGTTTCAAGCTGCATAAACATTTAAATTATTTTTTCTTTTTTTTTACAAACAAAGTGTTTTTGCACTTTTCACTTTTTAATAATGTGGGTGTATTCACCTTAGGATATACACCTTACACTGTGGATATACTGTGTCAAACAAACACATCAGCAAACAGCCACTGCACACGGTCCACACCCATATAACAAATACTGGAACTTAGCCCTCCCTGTCATGGAGACTAAATCTGATGCAGTATGACTCACTTTCTACATCAGGGAAGTAGGGTCACCTGCTCCAAATCTCAACAAGGATGAAGATGAATACTATATGTATATATGTATATAATATTTCAACAACATATGTTTTATTTTTTTCCAGTGAGCTGCAATACTCATAAAACAAATTATACAATATAACGGAAACTACTGAGGGCCGCTTAATTTAAATGTAATCAAGATGATAAAAAGAAAAAACCAAAGCCAGCTTGTATAAAGTATCACATCCGTTTTGGAGCTCGGCCCCACTGCACCAACCTCTTTCCCCCCTGTGGCATACACCCTCTAGGGGCCGAGGGGCCAATAAGACACTCCCTCCGTGCAAACGCACTCCAGTCACATGCCTCACCCACACTCAGTGGCTAACACAAAGCTCAGCTACACAGAGAAAGGCCCCCCAGCCCATGTTGTCCCAGCTGGGCCACAGCTATGCCACGGGTGGGTATGGTCCGAACGGGACCACAAAGACAACGCTGTTCCTCCCACTGGCCTTGACGACCCCCCCACCCCCGCTCCCTTCCCGACATTGACTGGACTAGAGACGGATTCCTCCGCTGATGGGAACGGCTAGCCCATTGGCACAGACATTATTATTGGGTGTATCTAGGGGAACTACTTCAGGAATAGGAGACCACTCTGCATGTCAAAGATTTTCTCGGTTTGTAATACCATTACAAGACATTTTCTACCTGCGAAGGTTAACATCAACAGTCACTGGCTCATTCAATTATATTGAGAAAATTACAGATCTAATAAACACAATACCAAACACAAAGGCAAACGATGATAATAATCCCCCCACTTCAGCATAAATGCAGTGTGCAGCTAGTGAAATTCACACACGGGAAAAGGATCTTTACCTCGAGGCAGTGTTGTCCTGCTCAGCAGGTTTAGTCTCCGGCTGGGAATAGTCGGCAGACTTTCTCCCTGGTGCAGAGATTTTCTGTAAAGATGGCAGAAAAACAGAACGGCTTATTTTTTCCACTTATCTAAAAAAGTCACCAGCTCTCCACAAAGGAGGAGCGAGGTGTTGAGTAATCAACAACAATAACATACACACGTTATTGACGACAGTGATGTGCCGTGCTCCCGCCATGAGAAAACTAAAAGGTGACACAAGATTTGTCTTATATCTAGCTTCTCAATCTCCCTTGAAAGTCTAAGGGTGTGTCTTTATGAACCAATATGGGTTAATATTTGACTTGGCCTATGAACGCTTGTCCAAATAAAGGAAATTAAGTCACCTTTTAGAAAGGTTTGTCAATATGCCACCACTTTATGAGTAATAATAGATCAAGGTGCATCTAGGTTAAGCCATATATTTTCATTTTTTTCTTCAATCACACCTTAATGAAAGCAAACTTAAGGTATTCATGTTTGTATCAGAGAGACAGGTTATGTTATTTTTAAGACTAAATGACAAAGAGACGGTGCCGATTTCTCACCTGGCCATAGAAGTCGGCGGATGGCGAGGACCGCGACCTCTCGTGGACACAGACGGGCGCGGCCGGCTCCTCTCCTCCCTGGTCCAGGATGTTATCCGCCGAGCGGTACTGCCCCGACCCTCTGGTCTCAGGGGGCTTCTTCTGACTGCTCCACGTGGCCTCGTACTCGGCAAAAGTGCCCAGCCTCTGCTGCTCCAGCAGGGCCTGTCTGTGGGCAGAGTAGGGGCTGCCCTGGGCCTCATGGGTGGAGGGAGCCGCCCTGCTCCTCAAGCCTCTGTGGCCGTCGTCGGCCTCTCTGGCGGGGGCTGCTGCTCTACTCTTGCCCTCCCAGGGGTCCTCGGAGCAGCTGTGGGTGCTGAGTTTTGGGTAGGGTTTGGGGAAGGCCGGTTTGCCTGTGTTCTCAAACATCATCCGTCGGTTGTGTAAGGAGCCTTCGGAGGGGGGCGCGTCCTCCTCGACCCCAACCTCGTGGATCTTGTCCGGTTCCGAGTACGACCTCACTTTCTTCTCCGTGGCGAAACGCTTCCGCCCTCCGATGCGGGTCACCTGACCGCCGGCCGCCGCCGAGCCCGCCCTGGGCGTCTCGTTGAGAAGGGATGGCAGAGCTGCGTTTCTACCCCGTCCCGGAAGCGCCTCCCTGCCAGGCGAGGCCTCGACCCCCGCGTGCTCCAGGAGGACGGGCTCCAGGTCTCTCCTCCTGAAGGAGGTGGCCTTGAGGACGCGGGCCTGCGCCTCCTTCAGATGGTCCTTGTAGGTGCTAGTGAAGGAGCTGTCGGCCGGGGAGCCCTCCGCGGGTCTCCGCGTATCCCTCTCCGCCACCACCTCCACCCCCGTCGCCTCCTCCTCCTCGTCCTCCGGGCCGCAGAGCGTCGCCGCACTCTGGCTCTTCTGGAGCTTCGCTCTCCTCACGGCGATCTCGTTCCTCAGCGTGGTGGCGAAACGCTCGCTGCGCTTGGTCTGCTTGGTGCCCAGCGGGTCGTAGCCCTCCGGCTGGAGGTCTGGTTCTCTGGGTGGGGGTCCCTGGACAGAGAGGGTCTCCTTAGACAGGGAGTGGAGCATGGGCGTGCTCTGGGGGCAGATCTTACCGGCCTCCTGCTGTCTGAGGCTCGGAGGGATCTCTCTCTGCTGCTGAGGGAGGGACCGTCTCTGCTCCGACTGACTCGGAGGATAACTCGTGTAGTACGTCACGGGGTGCTGGCTGCTGTTACGCCTGTGGTGCTCCCTGTCTTCTGGAACAGGCTTAGCGACGAGCGCCTCCTGGCCACTAGGGGGAACTGTGGGTGAATGCTTGTACCCGTTGTTCTCCTTAGCGGTGGAGTACGGCTGCTGTTGTTGCTGTGGAGGTGGATACCTGGGGGGACTGAGAGACCTCTTGTCTACAGACATCTCTGCTGCGGCAGCTGGAGCAGCAGGAGCTTTCCTATCGTCGGCCTTGACTACCGGGGCTTGGGAGCTGTGCTGGCTGGCCTGGCGGGCCGTGACGCAGTAGTACCGGTTCTGTGCCCCGCCGCTGCCCTCTGGGTTCTGCTCCACGGACAGGGAGGAGACGCTGGGGGTTCTGCCCTGGCTGGGACTGTGGAGCTGGGCCGAGGTGCTGGTGGGCAGCTCCTGCAAGCTGCTGTAGTAGCCGCCTACGCTCTGTGGTTTGGCCGCCGATGGGGCTCGGCCGGGCGGGGCGAGCAGGGCACTCTCGTTGCTGTACTGCCGCTGATGGTAGGGCTGGTAGCTGTAAGGCGGGGGCTGGCCTGGCCTGACGTCGGTGCTGGGCGCGGAGTACGGCGTGTTGGGGGTGAGCTGGTTGTGGCCGTAGTTTTCGGCTGAAATGTGCGGGTGGTTGACACTGTCGTTTTTGCCAGGCGGGTTGCTGTGCGGACCACGGCGCCCGTCATGGGAGCGCTTGCTGCTGTCGGAGGCCTCTGAGCCTTTGTCTGGTCCTTTGCTGGGGGGCTTAGGGTGGCCGTGAGCGTCTGTTGCCTCCGGGTAAGCTATGATCAGTCCCTTCTCGTGGACCTTGGTGGCCGCGAAACTGTCGCTGCGCACGGGCGGAGCGGGAGGGGGAGGAGACGGGGAAGCGGTCTTCTTCTTTTCCGGAACGTGCCACACGGGTCCGAAGCTGGCCCTGCTGGAGCTGGATTGGCGGGAGCCAGGCTGCTCCTCCGTCCGGGGGCTGTCCCTACCGCTGCCGCCCCCAGGAAGCTGCAGGTACCCAGGGCCTCGCTCCTCGCACTTCAGTCCCTCGCTCAGGCTCTGGCTGTGCCTGCCGTTGCTGGCCTGCCGTCCCCCGGAGTCCCACTGGTTGACTTTGTAGAGCATGTTCTCCGTGGAGGCGGCGTTGCTCTTGGACAGCGTGTAGTCCGGCGTGCCCGAGCTGGTGGAGAAGGAGCTGTAGGCAGAGTCCCGTTTCCCCCCTCCTCCTCCTCCTCCTCCTCCACCTCCGCCGCCTCCGCCGATGAGCTCCACGCTGTTGTTGTGGGACTTGGCTGGGGAGAGCCGGCCTGGGGGGTAGGGGTGGGGCACGTGGTCTAAGCTGTCCATGCTGCCCAGAGAACTGAACTGATCGGACACGCGGCGTAGATTGGTCTGGTCCCAGCCGCTGGAGAGATCAGTGGAGGATGAACTGAGGTGAAGGAGACGAGAGACGGAAAGAGTTAAGATAGGGGCAAAGGTTTCCCCCTAAACTACACAACTTTACAGTGCTTTGACTTTGTCAAATATTTTTACAAAAAAAGGTCAAAGAAATACCTATACGTTTCTTTTATAAACCAGTTTGTATATTTGATACATAGTTATTCTGCATCGCCAAACCATTATCATGCATTATCCATAACAAGTTGGATACATTTTTCCAAATAAAATTCCAAGGATTATATGTCATGATCCCGTAGCAATCTACCTTGCATCATATTTTGTGTGCCAGACAGTTGTGGGCGGAGACTGTGTTTTGGCAGTCTCTGATTGGCTCTCGTTAAACTTGGTCGAGTGCCAGGAGTGAGGCCTGCTTGCGGGTTCGTTTCTCCTGAAAAACAGAAAGAGAGGAGAGAAAAAATGAAAAAAGTCAGAAAAAGGAATGGATTAGTCTAGGGCAGCTCTTTATAAGAACTCACATTTATTTGTGTAACAGCACATCCATGGACAACTTAACATGACCGAACAAATACTGATGGACATGCTGAGGAAAATGAATGAACAACTACAGTATGATCAACACAGACGCACAACTCGAAGCATTCAAAAATACATTAAGACATTCTCCCTTTAAAAAACACACACGGAACCAAATCAACGCACAGATTTGAATCAAACGAACAATCATGCAGTTAAAAACCTACCCTTTATAACGGTTCTTTCTGTGATGCATGGCAGGAGAGGGCAAAATGACAAATCGTATATGAGGAGAGGAGAAGTCAATGAAATGCTTACAATTACTGAAGTGAAGGCTAGTAGGTCAAACTAGTAGGTCAGAGCTTATCTAATTACATAGGGGTGATTCTGAGAACAGGTGATGAAACCTGGGAGCAGGGATGGGAGGGGTGGAGGAAATTACATCACCAGACCACAGAAGAATGGGAACATGGAAACACAAGGATGCAAAACACGCCTGATTGGATGAAATGGGATGGGTTGCTATCGGTAACCGTAGAACCATACCTCATGGAACTTCGCAAAATCTTCGTGAGAAAGCTCCTGGCAACATGCACGTCATTCTCTGAGGGCATTTTCTGAGCTACAATGTCCACCATTTTCATATTCCTAGGCAACAAGGGGGAGGAACAGAGTCTGGGTGACTGAACGAACAACGTCCAATATAAAGAAGGGGGAACACACCACAGCATCTGGGATTGAACGTGTGTTTATGTTTGTTGAGTAGCTAGGCTGGCACAGTCAAACAGCTGCAGACTCCAAAGAAAAAAGGATAAGACACAGCAAGGATTGACATAGTCATCTGAAGTTTGTGCTGAAACTCTTTCATTTCTCAGAAATGAAATAAAAGGGACCCAGGCATGCACTGTAGGAATGTTGCACAAGCATGGCATAACTGCTCCCTCTTCTGGTGAAACTATGGAACTCATTCATTTACCATTTTCTTCCAAAACATAGAACAAGATTTTGTTATAAAACAAACCAAATAAATAAAATCCTAAAAACTTTTAAGGAGTAACTATAGTCTAAATCAATAGAATAGGATCAATATCAAACCCCAAGGCTAGCGGAGATGAGCTGGTATGCCAGTTTCAGACTGGCCATATGGCATTGTTGGGACATTGTAGACCCAGCATGGGGTAGGGGGCTTAGTGGCCACCGAATCTCTTCCCATCCCCGGATCAGACCAGCCACCTCCGCCGTCAGGCCAAGCTGTTGTCTGCCCGCCAGACAGACTGATCCTGGGTGACGGTCACACTCCCATTAAGACTAGCCACTTGTCACTTTGAAAATACCACTGACAACAGACTTCCGTGTTGGGTGGGCTAATGTGTCATAATGTGCGTAGTGGTAGCAGGAAAAACAAAAAGTTGAAACAAATGGAAAAAATCTCTATCATTTTGTTTCAGTTTGCAACAATAAACTTTCTGAACTGACTTCATAGGGGGCTATGTTTTTTCTTCTTCTTCAAAGTTTAAAAATCTAAATAGAGTTTGTAAGAATTAGGTCACCACCAGGTAGACATAACCCAAGATTTTTTGTGTGAGCCTCCATAGACTGGCTTTATGGTGTGTGACACCCGCTGTTTATGTTCTGTGATGTTCCAGAGGAATGTGCTTGGCTTTGAAACTCTTGTGTTCGGGTTGTTAGGTTACGTGAAGTTTCTATACGATCAGTCTTTCGGTGCGATCCTTTGCCCAGCGGCTGTGTGTGTCTTATATTAATTTACACCACGGTCAAGGCCACGTCATAGCAGCCCCATATTTTATTACTCGATTCTAAACTTGCACACAACATATTAAAAAGAAAACCCTGTCTCAGACAAAAGTAAGCTCTCATGGAGTATTTCCTACATTGATTATCTTTTCAAAGTCCCAATCTAGTAATTGAGGGCAAACAATCCGTTAGACATAGGTCTAGACTCCCTGCGCTAATGGCGTCGAGGAGGCATTGTGAATCTCTACTTGTGCAGCACTTGGACAAAGCCGTAACTGGCTCTGGTTTTCATTGGCTGAGGATCGCCCTGACTGCCCCTATGGAGCAATGAGGTCAAGAGGTCCTGGACGCTCTCCACCACCCAGTAGTGCGAAGCCCTAAATGCTCTGATGCTGTGACTTCCAGCAACAACGGCTTCACGAGTTGAAATGCAGATATTTTTCTCCCTCCGCTATGGGCTGAAACTTGGTTTGCTCGACACACTGGTAACAACCCAATACTGCTTGAATGCACAGCCGGGGGAGGGTCATTCAGAAACAGTTTCACAGAGGGCGTTAAACCAAAAACACAACCTTCACATCAAGTGGGACAGGCATTTCCACAAAATTAATAGTGGATTAGAGTGTAGGCCTATTGGAGAGGACAAAGAGAGGCCAACATCAAGCTCCGTCTTCCTGGTCTACTTGGACTCGGGGGTGTTTTCTGGGACGCTCCGAGCTAGCCACACATGGTGCTAGCTCTATTGACATGCAAATGAGCCTTGTTTTATTAGGCATATCGTCAGGGCTACAGCTGGCCCGGCACAGATATGCCAGGGAAGTGAATCAGTGGAGCCAGGATGGGCCAGGGAGAGGAGGGGTGTCTGTGGGGGTTGGGGGGGGGGGTGGTAGGGTCTGCGGAAAACCCCTTCTCACTTCAGTGTGTTGTCACAGGGCCCACAAAGGCACATTCAAAAACAAACAGCTCACCCCTACGGGTGCATCAAGAAAACTGAAAAAAACAACGTTTTGGATGAATTTAAAAGATTCTAGAATTTATGGTTCTTAAAGTATTGTTTAAGAATAATGCTATCATTCACCAAAAGTTAAAGGTCTTTTTGGAGAACGGCTTCAGATCTGTGGGTGAGCCAGTCAACAGATTAAAAAGAATTATCTTTTTTATACTGAATCTTACTGATCATGGCTTAACCTGATTGGGGCATACGACCCAAAAAAGCACTCCACAAAAATAAGTAAACAATATTATTGGGGTCACAGCCTCGTAAGCCCCTGATATCCTACAAACTCAACTCATTTATATATATTCTAAACCTGGCTTACAAGAAGTATACATTCAAAAGCACTATTAATTGACAGAGAGCTGTATGAACAAGACACATTTTGTTTGTATTTAAACAGACATAACTCACAGCAACATCAGCAAGACCATGGCCCACTCAACAATACCAGTAACATGGACATGTTTAAAACTCACCAAACTTCCAGAGGTGAGGTAGGGAGCCGAGAGGAGAGGCACTGGAGTATATGTGTGTTATCCACAAGGGCAAAGACAATCTTTCTGCTGAGGACCTGACCACAGAGACGTTGACTCGCAGGCTACAGACTGTGTGGAGCAGTGTGACACTGACTGACTGAGACCAGTTGTGCTCCAGTGCTCCTCAGGCACAGCATTCCACAGCCACTTTCAAAGGTCTTGCCAGGACAAAGACACCCTGGCAGCAGCAGCAGCAGCAGCAGTCCTAAGGCCATCAACAAGCCCACATGGACCAAGGACTAAAGACTCCTAAAAACACACAGGAGAGCAGCCAGCGTACCAACAGACTCGATCCAAACACTGAAACTTCCCAGGGCAAGTCGCATGACCACGCAGACGCACCACGGCACTACAACTCCTGGCCGTGTGCATTTCAGCCGGGGCTAGGGGAGATTTCCCAAGGGATTATGGGGGTTTTAGCCCCCTGAGAGAGGGTGGTAGAGTGAACTGGGGGTGGGGGTGGGGGGGTGGGGTGGAGGGTTCTATTGTCACAGCCAGTCCCCACAGAGTAATCCAGCACCTTGTGTCGTCCCATTGGCTCTCTGGGCTGATATGTTAATGAGCGGGATGGAATGGCTCTGCTTGGACTCTGCCCCTTCCCAGTCTCTCCCCTGTTGGGAGGCAGACAACGTGCATTTCTCTCATTACTATGGCAACAGGTTGATCTCTTCTTTTTGTCGTTGTTGGTGCGAGGGCACTCTGGTGGGTTTCTGAAAGCACTTCGGTATCTAGGGAACGGCATGAGAATTAACGACCTTTCCCAAGCCGGGACATCAGCAGCACCTGACAAATAAAGTCAACGATGATCAATATTGGAAGTGAGCCAAAAGTCATTTTAAAAAAAAAAAGTTAATAAATCCCTACTGCCAGGAGGATGGCGTTGTGGTTAACTACACTACACTTTCAAAAGCAATAAAACAGCTCTCCAAAGTATAAAGCTACTTTAACCCAGTAGGGGTTTTAATTTACATCACTAAAAAGAACTGACAGGAATTGTATAGGCGTGTGCCTGAGCAATACATTAGAGGGAGAAAGGGGATATCTCAGCACTTCACCATCTGGCAGCAGGTAAAAAATCCTTATCAGTCCCATATGGTTTCTATAGATACGGGCTATCTTTTAAAGGCCAAATCTCGCTGTAGGAGAACAGACTTGTACAGATTGTGGGCTCAGTGACCTACGACGTTTTGATTAAAACCTGCCCTGGCACCTAAACAAGAGGCCGGTTGACAGGCAGGAAGATTAGTTAAGAAATGTTTAGGCCTAGAGTTGATGGGAGGGCATTACAAAACAATCCTTCACAATGATCTATTGTGAGTGGACTGTCCAGCATGCATTCCAGACAGGGGGCAAATCATGATTATTTTTTACCTATAAAGAGTTTTTTGCCATAAAAGTTAACAATAACATAACATGTATTCACATCTGTTTTCTAGCAAAGACTCTAAAAGAAAGAATGATTACAAATTCCCAATAACTGAACTTCACAACACACACACACACACTTTAACAAATAGTAATGCTTTGATGAGCTCATTTGAATCAAATATTAACAAATATTAACTTTGATGAAGTGCTGGTAATCAGCTCGATAGTTCCATGAAAACTGACTCACATCATTGATAGAGATGCTTGCCACGATGACCAGTGATTAAAATCTGACGTACTGCACTGCCTGAACTGCTCACCGGGCAATAAGGTGACCACTGGCCAAAACACATCATTTAATGAAACGTCAGACACGGCTAGTTAGGAAAATGTGGAGCCGGTGAGCACCAACGTGAACCTGGAGGTGCTCTGGCTCAGAGTCCCTGGTCGCTCCCTGAGGGGGTCTCACAAAGACCTTTCTTCAGCAGCCTTCACAATCAGGCCAGTCATGATGTCGGGCTAAGGAGAGAGGTGAACCGTGAGCAGGGCCCATAATGACCGGCACATTCCTGGGCTGAGTGGCATACCAACCGTCAAGTCACTGGCGGCCTGCTCCCAGAGACCCCCCCAGCAACCCCCCCCCCCCGGCCCCTCACCCACTCCCAACACCTGGGCCTCTTTTGTCTGGGGGCGAGGACCCGAACAACATCAGCCTGACAGACTCCCCCAGCACGCTGCCTCTCAGACACTATCCATTACCGGGGTTTATTTTGGCTTAGGAGAATCAGCAGGCTGAGGCCGGGACATCATCCCCCCACTAACCTAGAAACATTGGCTGGGTTAGCTCACCGCTTAAGAGTAGGCTCTTAAAGCTTGAGAGAGTGCAGTGTAAGCGCTGGAAGAACCATGCGCTAGGCACCAGTGTCACAGCTCTAAAACTCTTGAAAAAAAGGTTTAATTTCGTTATAATTGTTTTTTTATTAATTAATTGTCAGCATTAAAAATCAACTGGTATGTGTCAGCTGATATTTTTTTCTCCTAAGCATGACCATCAAGCAGTTAACAGTGTTGTTACCCAAGTTAATCTATTATTTCCTTTCACTAAGTCAGCATACCTTACTAATCAGCTGAGGAGTTCATATTTAAGAAGATGCCATTGGCGATTTGTACATTCCAAGAGAGATTAAGCCAGGCATGTAACTGCGCTACCATAATGACTGGTACTGGCTAGCGTTAGGTATGATGTCATGCTAACCAAAGATATGTGCAGCCAAAAGGAGCAGTTTGCCAACAAAAGTAAATTAAATAATTGCACATAACGCACAGGCCACGTAGGAAAATTTACAATCTAACACATAAGGAAAAAACCGAAGAAGCATTAAGTAGGCCTATAACCTTCATGGAATGTGCTTATTTGGCTATAAACAATTAAAGTACAATACAGCTAGCTTTGGCATTACCTTGGCTTACTGAAATGTGCTTAAAATATTGCACATTAAATACACCATATCTCAAGGTTTAAGGGTTTAGGTAGGCTACATAGCTTTGCTTTAAAAAAATATACATTTTTGGCTCGATAAGACTGGCAGTAGGGGCTAACCGTGTGGACACCTGTGGACCGGTAAAATCCGTAACATCAATGAACTCTGCTTCACTCACAAATGTTACCTTGCTTACTTTGGCAATAGAATAAACCACATTCTAGACTCTAGAATCTAGAGGAACAGGGGAGGGGAGAGAATGAACGGTTTACTTTGGAGTCTCATGAACCATTTATCAAGCTTAGACAGCAGACAATGTTACGCGTACATACATCTGTATTAAGCTATTAAGAGCTGTAATATTTAAACAAAAAATGGGCAAAAAAAAAGGGCCAGCATTTGTACTCTGATACTCCCCCTTCAAAGTTCACTGTAAGCTAGTCCAGTCCAGAGGCTTTTTTAAGTATAAACTGATGCCATACCAAACATACAGGTTGTGTTCCTATGAGAAAAGCCAATCAATCTGTGATTCTGCAGAAAAACTACGCAAGACAAACCTTGACACCATGAGTCTATTGGAAATGATAAATGTTATCATAATAACTAAAAGGGGGAAATCCACGCAAAACGTTTTACCACTAGATGGCCTCCATCATTTCCTTTTCAGAGGTTTCTGTGAGGTCAAGCCATTCATTTGTGCTTTTGACATTCAAAAATAGATTTGTAGTTTTTCCACTAAACAAATAAAGGCTATGATTATTTAAAATAAATTATTCAGTAACTTAATGAGTGACCAGTGGATTAAACATGGTGTCTGCTTCCAAGACGCAACAACAGTTCAACAGTAGCTAGTAGTAGTAGGTCCCTACTCACACGACAGTTTCCTTTAAAAAAAAAAAAAAAAAAAAGCCTGAATAAAAAAGGAAAGGGAGAACAAACGCTAAGCATCGTACATTGCACATAACATGGTCAGGTGAACAGTGTGTTACTTGTCTCATGACGTAAAACTATTATTCTCAGGCTAGGTCAAGTCTTGTTGTGACACGCGCAGCTCAACATCAGAGTCGTTCATTAAGAGCCTAGTCTTTGTAGGAACAACGCCCCTTGGAAAATACAAGGTGATCCCACAGATACCCTCCTCCACACCTTCATTCCTGTCAGATAGAAGAGGGCCTGAAAAGCCTCTTCGCTGCAACCGATGACCTCAGAGTACCGCTTCAGTCAGCGCATGCAAAACCCATGGCCTGGCATGGAAGCCTGCAGGCTCCTCCTACAGCCCCACCACACCTGTGTACAGGAGTGGGCTGCGTCAACTTCCTGATCCTCTTTCAACAGACAGATCTGTCACACTACACTTAGGCACTCGCAGTAGGACTTGGAATGCGGTAGGATTTGGAACGTGTGAGAATAGAAAGGCTTTGTTTTGGTCTGGTGCATCTGTGTACGACAGAAACCCTCCACAAGTCTTACATGCAACACTTTAGTGTCACATAGTTTGAAGTTATTAATATTGCTATGAAATTAAGGGAAGAGTACAAATATAAGTTAGTATTTATTTACAAAAATAAATAGCGGAGGTAAATGAAGAGTTTTAGACACATGGGGACACAAGATAGCGTAACAGGCGCCAACAAAACATACAGAGTTGATGAGAGAGCTTAGAATACACCTCTTCCTTGAGGTCGCGTAATGACCCACTAACACCATGATGAGTTCTAATTCGTACTCACTCTCAGTGTTGTGTAGTGGCCTTGCAAAATCACCGGCCACAGATTTCAATGTTTGGGCTCTGGTGCTCATTATATAATCATAACTCATCGTGGCCAAAGCAAAAACTCCAGCATGTCCAAAGGGGGAGTCTCAGAAGAGCGATACACATTCCACTGGCCAAAACAATATGAGTTATGTACAGACAGATAAATTATTTCTCCATTGTCCTGCTTGGTAATTCTTTGCACCCCCCGAGATTAGCAGAGATTTGAGTTCCCACTAAAGTTCTCTGCAGTACTAACACTAACGGTCACTGTGTCATTGAGACCTTCAACACCCTTGCTTTCTGCTGCTGCCAATAGTATCACAGTGAAAAGACAGGGAAAGGGTTCCACAATGAGAGCTAATAACATTAACATTGGATTGAAAAAATGTTTACATTTAAATTTCATTAAAGCTTCAATTTATAGGATATTTTAAACTTTGGCTTTGGTTTGATTTGAAACCTAGTGTTTGAGCTGAATCCTTGCAATACATGCCACTATTATTAGTCGCACCAAACCACTTTCTCCGTTTTTAAAAGTAGTTATTCTTGGAATGCTGTATTCCAAACAGAGGAGAGGCTACCGTGGACAAAAGCGGGAGTGGGATGCACACTGGTGTCATTGTGAGAAAAAGATAAACGGGGAGGGAAGTTCCTTTTACGGCAGCATTTGTTTAGGGTTCACATTATGACATGATAACTACAACTTTGAGTGAAATCCAAACAAAAAGAAACAAAGGCACAAAGGCAGCAGTGTTTTACCCCTCACAATGACGTGTTCGATTTTTTGCTCTGAAACTTTTTGCATTGACAAATGATTCAGCAGTTGTTGCACCACTGGATACACAAGAAATAGTTATGTATATATATATGCGTAATGACAGTACAATTTAATAAATTTTATATGTAGCCCTTTGGGATTGCATTGGTTTGTCATTATGTGAGTGAGATGGAACACAGGGAAAAGGGAAAGGCGTGAGCCTCATTTTTTAATAAAAGCCGCTTGCCTTAGCACATTAGCATGCCTTAGAATTAGTATGGCCTTTTCTTCAGAAGGGGCAGTGCCAAAACAATAAAAGGGATGTGTCTGTCTGGGCCATTTAATGATGAGATACCAGACAGATATGGGTACATCCCCTTGGTTTGCATAGCACTCCTTTCTCTCACCTGCCTTTCCTCACACCAACCTGATCTGGGTGTGGCCTTTAAGAGCGCACACACTGCATGATGTCACCTTGTAAACCTCTCTTCCTCCTTACCCAATACCCATTGATGAAAAACACACAGACGCACACTGCAAAGTGTGTCAACATGAAGCGGCCCCCGTCCCCGATGTGACTGCAGCACCGCTCAGTCAGGCCTAACAGGTCAATCCAGCTCGCTGTGACGTGAACTCCAGCTCTCTCACACACACACACACACACACACACACACACACACACACACACACACACACACACACACACACACACACACACACACACACACACACACACA